>CAHIKZ030000502.1:817500-825000 GCA_903632075.3 Acanthosepion pharaonis | reverse complement strand
CTTCCTCATTTGATATAGTTTGAATAACTTGATTAAGTAAGCAATCATATTAACTATAATTAAATTTTATTTTTAAATATATATGCCACAGAAGCATAAATCTACAAAAAGCCTTATGAGGAGAGAAATACAGGAAGATATTGCACTATTAAGATTATTATGTACACCCCAAAAAATGTAAAATACACCGTGTAAAATGAAAATGGGGCGCCTACATCAAATACGTTTATCCAATAAAATAAGGTTCGAAATAATATGTTGGGTACGATGCATAAAATGCACAAATATATCTTGAAATACTAAAGACTAAATTTATTCAATAAAATCGACATTGGCTGCAACTTCGACCTCCAGACGAATTCGGAATCTCCTGCAAATCTTCCGGACTGTCTCCTTGTTTAAGTTGTTGATTTTTGCCATAATACTTGCCTTCAGTTCATCTTTGTTGTTATAAAGAGTTTTATTGATCTTTCGCTCAACTCCGCCCACGCATAATAATCAGATAATTTAAGGTCTATGAAGTTAGGTGCGCAGATATAAGGGGTGATGAGATCGCTGAAATTGCCTAACAGTAATGACTTGTTCCTCTTGTTTGTGTGGCATGGTGCAGAGTCATGTTGCCGGGCGTAGGTTCTCCCAGGAGCCACGCATTTGACCCAAGGCAGCACTACCTCCGCCTGGGAAACGATGTAGGCCTCCGTGTTGAGTCTGAGGACATCACCAACATATTAGGGAGTTCCATTCTTATCCGAACGATTAGAATGAATTTTCTGTGCTGCCGTACCTTCGTAATCACCATTAGACTCATCCAAATCTTTCCGATTCCTCTGTACTGTCCTCAGACTGACAATCAAAGACTCTGAAATGTTCGTATTAAAGGTTCCAGAGCCAATGCCAAGTATTTACAGCATACCGTTTCCAAATATCTGGCGTAGTAAATTGCGGCAGGTGCTCGTTTCCTCACAGCCGGTGCACAAATGTCCCTACTCTAATGTGCAGTCTCACGTTTAGTGCGCATGTGTAGACGTAGCAGAAGCAACATTTCCCAGTCTAATGAAATCCTAAGGGAGGAAACGCTTCACAATAACTTTTTTTTTACAATTTTTGATATCATTTTTCTAAATAATGTTTGTTGATATAGAAAATTATATATAGTTATATCATTTATATATATATATATATATGTGTGTGTGTGTGTGTGTGTGTTATAATATGCAATCGACTAAATAAAAAAAACATACAACGCACATGAGCGAAATTAAAATATAAAATGGAGACAATTTACCCATCGCATTCTGTAGATATAATGACAGGTTACTACTTGATGCAGTCGCTTCTTCAGGAATATTGTTATTTTTTAATAGCCAGAGAGTCTAGCTGCCGTTTATACAGCAAATATGCTGAGTTGACCATAGTTACAGATTACAATGCGTATCATTTGCCCTGATTTGTATAAGACCCGCACATGTCTTGGTTACGATGAATTGTGATTACGTCTCAGAAGGCCAATTTAATTAAAATACCTCCATGACAAATCGGCCACGGTGATGTTCGAAATCTGGTAATAATAGTATGAAAGCGATCATTCCAACCACCGTTTGAAAAACTATAGTTAATCCCAAATGCTTAAGGTCGCCTTAGAAGGAAAAATATCGAGGGATTTTGACCATAAATTTCTCTGGATCTATGTCTGCCCCGGGAATCTCATTTAAAAATCTACATTGTGCTATATTCCATCCGTTTAATTGTGTAAGCATCTATTATGTTTTCTTCATTTCGAGATTCCTAGAGGAACAGGCCTGATGCGAAACAGTTACTTGAGAGAAACCTACGAGACATAATTAGAACTCAAAATCAGAATAAATAAGTCTGAACCGGAAAGTATATGCAATACTGGCGATGTGGAACCTCAAGTATACAACAACGGTATTTAAACTAACAATAAAATAACAGTGGAATGCAAAACAAATGGATTCTATTTCGCGCAGTAATATTTTTACATTCGCACATACATCTCATCATACCCGTATAAACAGAAACACCTATCTATCTATCTACCTATCTATCTAACTATCTATATATATAGATATATATATATATATATATATATATATATATATATATATATATATATATATCCCTGATAAAGAAAAAATGAGTTTGAAACCCTGAAAAAAGAAAATGGGTGAAACCTATATATATATAAAATCATATCAATACAACTGAATATATATATATATATATATATATATATATGTATGGTCTGACGACTGCATCTAGCATCAAACAGACTGTCGCCTCTAAGTGTTGATTTCTATGTTCACTTTTATATTTACACACGCTCTATCTCTGATATCGAGCACTTTATCCCATAAATATAGCACATCTTAAGACTATATTTCTTCATATATATATATATATATATATATATATATATATATATATATTTACATTTAATTATTATTTAGATATGCATTCACATTTAAATTAATACGCGCGTGCGTGCACACACATGCACAGGCAAACACACACACACACACACACACACACACACACACACACACACACATATATATATATATATATATATATATATATATATATATATATATATATATATATATATATATATATATGTATATCCCTTTTTCGGTAGCACAACTCAACACATAACCTGAATATTGCATTGTACATGAAATTCAGAGTCAGGCTACAGGTGTGGTATAATATATATATATATATATATATATATATATATATATATATATATATATATATTTTTGTATATGTGAAAACGATATATACATTTTCATATATCTAGAACAGTTTGAAGGCAAGAATGATGGCAAAGTGAAAAAACAATTTCCTGTGACGAGTTTCGTCCCTTAGGACTTTATCAAACTGGGTTTGTTTACGTTGTCGCCTCATCAATTTTATTTAATTAAACTGACAAAATGTGTTTTTTTAATTATTTTTTTTTTTTTTTGTATTTGTTACAATTATCTATTAAGGTGTCTCTCAGTATTGAATCGGTTGTTAAACTCTCCTTGATTGATGCTTTTTTTCTGTGGCTCTTGAATTATCCTTAAACGACCTAGTCATTATCAAGAGCCATGTGATGTCAGTGGAGTAAGAAATATCACGTATCTTTAAATGTGTATTAATCGTTTAATTTGCCTAAATACGTAAGCAAGTATATTTGTATACATAACATTAGCCCTATCTTTTACATATACTTATAGTGTTGGTTTAATTGTCAGAATTACAAAAGTATTTCAGAATACCATAGTGTAATTGTCTATTTGGGCAACAACCCCTCATTAATTCAAGTTTCGTTAAAAACAGCTGACAAGGAACTGCAGTGTAATAATAAAAGTGGGATCACTGCTAAAAAGCTCAATTATTAAATAATTAAATGAACCGGCAGCAACAAGGAAAATAACCGCGGTAACTTTTCAGTCGTTTTTCATGAAACTTTTATAAAAGAAAGTTTGTTGCTCAAGTACACAATTGTTAAATTACATGATTTCATAATTTTTTGTTTTTTGGGGGAGGTTCATTATTTGCCCATAGCTCGAACCTTAACAGGTGCTACCACCCCAGATCAGGGTGGACCTGGGAACAACAGCAATTAAGAGGTTGTCCCTTGATCCTTAAAACCTCCAATCTCTTGATCAGAGGCCTTGCTGCCGGATGTAGTTAATCGTCATACCCAGGATTATATATTCTCTCTTTGACTGGCAATACCAGGTAGCACTGACAGAAAATTTTAGAAACCAGGAATGTAACTGAAAGCACAGAATAAAACAATAATAATTGAAAAATAAATGTTCTAAGGTCTTGTATGCGAAAATTTAATAGTATCTTCATTTTTAATGATATCGGTAAATTAATATGAATATATTGTTCAATTGGGCATAAAATGAAGGATCGGTTTTCTATTGTTATCAACTAATAAACTAATCCTCTACCCATAATTAATAGGTAATAATCTAATTAAAAAAAAAGCACAATTCTTTGTTAAACGTACTTAGAGGATATTGCTGATATATATTTTACCATATTTTTATGCACATTAGAGGTACTTCTGGCCAAGTGTCGTACAGAGATGTCCATCAAAATCAAATTCACACAAATGCCCTCATCAAATTTTGATTCACAGATATCTCTGTCACCAGGACAGAGAATGATGATCCCAATGCTAAGATGTGAGCGGTTGCTGACAGCAACAACAATTTTACCAACTATAAACACACAAAAAAACATTATAGTATATCACTAACCTTTATTGAATTCATTCTTAAAGAATCTAACCTGTGTTTATCTAAAACTGTTTATGTACAACATTCCCATATCTATGTGGACAACTACCGAATAACAGTACCTTGTCGTTTAATGAATCATGTATAAAGGAGGGAATACTACCCAAATACACATGTGAACGTCAAACTTTTTAATTAGTAGCTGTGTCAGGAAATAAAAATAATTTATATTTAGGTAGCAAATATCTGAAAAAGAAATCAGGGAATAATGCCCTAAGAAAAAAAAATAAAACCACTCTAAGAGAACACGGTTCTTAATAATAATCGTGATAGTCAAAAGTACTTGAACAAAGATGACTGAATAAACATGAATGTCGGACAGATTATTCACAATTTCGATCAATATGTTGCAGATATTTCTTCATCGCCTATGAACTGACCTAAACCATCGGAGAAAATCTTTAACCTCTTCTTAACTTCCAAATTAAAGCTTACCAAAACTTTTACCTCCACTAGGCACAACAGATCATTCCCTAATCAGTGTCTAGATTGATGTCAAACCTAAGGTATCCCCTAATGTAACGTTCCATTGAACATTTTTCGCTATTTGAAAGCAGAGCTTTCAATCCTACACGATGGAAGCTCCCCTCTCCACCTTCTTCATGCATGCTGCCGTCAAAACCGCAGCCCTTACTACTGATTGAATTCTTTCTGGAATGGACAGTTTTATACGCCCCCCACAAAAATCCAGCAAACATCAACAATTAATCCTGGTTCCTGCCTAAATGCGTCGCAGCTATAATTCAATACAATATTTATCGCAAAGGGCGATATAGTTCAGCCGTCACTGAAGAGGTTTGCATTTTCTTGATGTTGGACGATCTTCTTGCTTTAATATTTGCTCTATCTATCCATCATACGGAAATCCACGGAATCACCGCCAAACGTTCTAGAAAATGTAGTCTAGACCAATTTTTAAAAGAAACAAATTGGATCCTGTGAATTCTGGAAGATCACCAACTAAATCATGAACTGAGATAAAGTGAATGTGCCCATAATTAGAAATAGCCTCGAGGTCATATCTTTTTCGACAGATAAGCCGAACCTGTACACATCTCTGCCCCAAAATTAATTTAGATGACAAAAACCATTCCCTCTCAAAGTTCCTACGTCTCACTAAGCAAAATCTCTGTAATATTACTATTATCGAACGAAACATCACTAGATTTGTCAAAGGCCTTGACCCTAAGAAAGCTACTGGCCCCAAATTCCAGTAGATGTCATTAAGAATATCAACTCGGAATGTTTCCAAATCTAGCAAAGTTATTCACCCGCTGCTTGAGCGAATGCCCGGCTTAAAATATCACCCACTTCCCAGCACAGCCCTATCAGTTCCCTCAGTATCACCAGTAAGCTCTGTGAGGCCATAATAAATAAGAAGGCCTTGGAACACCTGGACAATGCAAGCCTCCTCAGCGATGAGTAGTATGTGCTTCAGTTAGCGACATCATAACTACTGCCACATACAGAATTTGTGATAATCTTGACGACAAACACACATCAAGGAAAATAGAACTAGATATCTCAAAGGAATTCGACAAGGTGTAGCACAAAGGTTTGTTACACCAGCTCTCCAGTTATGGAATAACATTTAGGCTCGTCTCGATTATATAATCCTTCATAACAGGTAGTTTCCTGAAGGTAGATATTAATGGCCACCGTCTGTGGCCCCAGCGACCTCATGGGTCAGTTCTTGGATCAACCGTCTTTTAGTTCTACATAAATTATCTACCTACTAATATACTCAGATCATTTGTAAAATTCTATGCTGACTATATACGGGTGCACCTCTAAACTCTTGATGTTCAGAGATTGGGGACTGATCACTCTTCTGATGCTGTATAAACTACCAAGTGGGGTAAAATCTGGCTGGTTACATTTTATGCCTCGAAGATGAAGCTAGTAAGATTCCATCATCGTCGATCTGAGCTCAAACTAACAATAATTAGGATGAACAGAGGTCCTCTCGAGGAAGCACCGTGTTTTGAAAAACATTCGGGCCTCAAACTCCCACCTAACCTCAACTGGAACTAGTAAGTACGATCCATTGCAGGAAAAACGATCGGCTCCTTGTACCTGTCCAGTAAGTAACTGACGTTTTTCCTTGGCAAGAGACAGTTCAGGCCAAATGAGTACTGTTGTCATATTTGGGCTGGAGATGACCGGAGCGCACATCTTCAGACTTGATAGGGTTCAAAAGCATCTGTGAGATCTTTTCGGTGACAAATCATTCTCAACCCTTCAACTTCTCTCCCACAGGCGAGATGTGCCAAGTCTCTGGCTGTTCTACCGCTAATTCCATGGAAAGTGCTGGTACGAACTTCATTTGCTGGTCTCACCAAGTAAAACCTTCAGGGCAAGAACGCACTATGCCATTTACATAGTAGCAAACCATACACATTCCCTACATATTCAATCGGTGAGAAGTAACTTCCACTAAAGCACCTCCTTGCGCGAATTACTGGTCTGTGGAACCGACTCTCAATATATAAAAGTTTTAATTTAAATGCGTATATATATATATATATATATATATATATATATATATATATATATATATATATATATATATATATATATATATATATATATATACCCAAGTATGCGATTGGTGTATACGGATTAAATTCCTTTAATCAACAATTATTATTCTTAAAAGAGAGCTCAATACAGAGTAGAGCGAATATAATTATTTATTCGAAAATTATAGCATAAAAATTTTATAAAATCACTACAAAAATAGACATTTTGTTTCAACACGTCTGGTGTGTTATCAAGTGATGATATTGAACATCATCACTTCATAAGACACTATAGGTGCTGAAACAAAATGGCTAGTTTTGTAGTGATTTTATAACATATATATATATTATAATTTTCGAATAAATAATTATATATATATATATATATATATATATATATATATATATATGTGTGTGTGTGTGTGTGTGTGCACGTATGATGACAAAAAATACAGTACACTTTCAAAAGTTCTTAACATTTAATTAAAAAGAGCGCTCAATACATAATCGTGGAAAACTATTTATTCTAGATTATTAAAAAATATGTAAGGATCGCTATAGATTTGCAGTCACGTTTCAGCATATAACGATGCGTCTCCTCAGGCGATTTCAGATTACTGGTGAGTAATTGTGTAGCGATACTTACATGATTTTAT
>CAHIKZ030000502.1:755000-815000 GCA_903632075.3 Acanthosepion pharaonis | reverse complement strand
AAATTATTTTTCTTTTAATATCTGGAAACGTGTTTTTCAAATATTTAAGCTAAGCTCATATCAGACGAAAAAATAAATTTCCATAATAATATTGAGTAATATCAATATCGCATCAACATTTGCAAGCCTGTTTTTTTTTTTAAGAAATATGTATATATTCCTTTGTGAAATCCTTTCTTTTCCTTAGCAAATATTTTCGCCTTCGTAAAATCCTTCCATGTGATAAGGCTTCATTAAACTCAACTTTCTGTTATTTTTTTTTTGAAATTCACAAGAATTCTGTTTGATGACATTTCTGTAAGCTTTACCTTAATAAGGCCCTCCGGGATCAAATGCAAACAAAGGGATATTTTTCTATTTTCGTTTCTTTCATTACTTTCTTTATTTTAATATATGCTTGTGATAGAAATATGAGGAAATTCCCTCTGGCAAAAATCGATATAAAATAAGAGACATACGAACATGACAACAAGGATAAGTTTGAATATATATATATATATATGCGAAGGTGATCGAAAAGTATCGGGAGTGATGCTGTAGTAATAATGATAAAAGATCCAGTGTGAAGCCGCTTTCCCATTGTCGGGCATGCTCACTAAGTTATAACGTTCTTACAACACTCTATTTTTTGTGAAATTCTTGTGTAGTGTTGGGTTCTCTCTCCACTCCACAACGTTTCCTTCAGTCACCATAGCTTGTGCAGCAATTTGGGATCAAACAACATTCCTCAGGCCCGACAAACGCGAAATTCTCGAAATATTGCTTCTTGCATCTTTTGCCTCTTCAAAAATCAACTTAAAATGAACACGATTTCAAGACGTCCAGGAAATCGAAGAGAATTTCGATGAGTCATATGCTCGCTATCCTCAAACATGAATTGCGTGAAAATAAATGGAAACGACTCTGTATAAAGTGTGTCGTTCAAATAAGTACTACTTCGAAGCAGATTAAATTCAGAATTGATATGTGCTATAGTTTTCTTTTTATGATAGCATAGTTTTTAGGTTTAGTATCTTCAATGTATTTTAGTTGCTGATAAAAGCCCTTGAAGTAAAATCATTGCATATAACCCTTCATAATAAAGTAGATTTCTCTTAAACGCATCATCAAACGCAGTAATTATTTCTTTAATAGCTTTTACTCATGCACAAAATTTCCCGAATTAAATATATTTAGTAGACAGTGTCTTAATCTCAACATTTTTTCTTGAAATTATTCTCTTCTTTTTCAATAATTAATTTCTTCAATGTTTAATTATGCTACGAGTTCTATTTGTGTATCTTTTATATTTAATGTCACTCATTTTTAACACATATTTGTATTAGTCTTCTAAAATTTTGCTAAAGCCCAGATATTCTTAATAAGACACTTTTCAAGCATAATTAATTTAGTGACAATAAAAATAGCTATATCAATCATCAGTGTGCACACAATTTAGCTTATCCTCAAAGATTCCAAATTCTATTTAAATGCGACGTCATTTGCATCAGTAGTATCAGCAGCAACAATTATTGTTGAGTGGGCGAAGGTCGCCAACGAAGCAAAATAGTGTTGGTGTAAAAATACAGAAAATCATTATTCTCGTGAAAACCATTCCGATAATCCCAAAACGAGGCAAATGCATCACAGACAAATGTGCGCAATTTGGCGACAGTTTTTTTTTTTTTTGGTTTCTTTTATAAGACTAGGAAATAATCTTGTATGTATGGCTCACTTTGAAATAGCTTCTGGTCTGCTAACCCAATACGCTCAATAATCCGGGATTCTCACTAATATTATTAACTTTATTCTTTCGATGGTATCGTGAACTACAAGCTCTTCCAATTTCTTTTATACCACTCGTCGTTAGTGTGCCCAGAGATCCGATTACGATTAAAACTACCGTCAATTTAATGTCTTGATATTATTTAATTTATTTGAAACTTGATAAAATCATTTACGATATCATTCAACGTAGACATAAGGAAATGAACATTTCAGGACCTTGTGAACCATTGTTTGCATTTAAATGTTATTTACTTGTAATTTCTTCTTCCACACACTTATATGTGTAAATTTATCAGATAATTTTATTCAGTAGATATTATATGACAACATGTCTATAAGATGTAAGTTATTATTATTACTTTTATTTCCTTTGATTTCTGGCGTTTGCACATTTCTTCCGGGTCCTGCCCAGGGGTCTAATGTTAGAAATGGCATCACGACACTTTCCATTGACAGAAAAAATACATAGATAAAGACCTTCATAATGTGTGGACTGTACTTGTCAAAACAATTTTTTGTATCTCCTTGAGGCATGGACTTCCAGGAATTCCTTCAATTAGCCTACTGCAATCTTTTCCAACCAATTCTAGGGCTCCAACTACAACAGGGATTGTTGATGTTCCCATATGCCACATTTTCGAGATTTCTATTTCAAGGTCCTTGTATTTTGACAACTTTTTGAATATCTTCAAAGATACATTGCAGTCAGCAGGGACTGCCATATCAATAAGGAGGCACCGTTTTTGTTTGTGGTCTTTAATAACAATATCCGGGTGGTTGGCCTTGATTGTTCTGTCTGTATGTATTGTGTAGTCCCATAGAATTGTAACAGGTCCTATGTCCGTAACCGGGTCTGGGTGGTGTTCATACCAGTTTCTTTCAGTTTCCTTCCCGTAGAAGTTGCAGATTTTCCAGTGCAGATATTGGCCCACTCTGTCATGTCGGGTTTTATATTCAGTGGGTGCCAACATCGTACAACCTGATACAAGATGATCAATCGTTTCTGGATATTTATCACAGAATCTGCATTTTGGGCTGACACAATATTTTAGTATATGTGCTTGATAATTCCTAGTTAGCAAGCATTGGTCCTGCGCAGCAAGGATAAAACCTTCAGTTTCTGCTTTCAACCCTGCACTACGTAGCCACTGATGGGTACGGGTTTTGACTACGTCAGCTTGTTTGGTACGGGCAGAGTATTGGCCATGAAGCGGTTTATCTTGCCATCGCTTCTGTAACTGGTCGGTTGCATTCGGCTTTGCTGTCTTTTTTAGGTATTTTGCAGTTTCAGCCGGTGTATTGTGCTGTAGTTGCATCTCTACGCCCATTTGAAACTCCATTTTGAAATTGTTGGCTTCTTTCATTACGGAGTAAAGACGCTTACTACTTTCATGATATGGCAGGGACTGCCATATCAATAAGGAGGCAATTTTTTTTGTTTGTGGTCTTCAATAACAATATCTGGGCGGTTGGCTTTGATTATTCTGTCAGTGTGTATTGTGTAGTCCCATAGAATTGTAACAGGTCCTATCTCCGTAACCGGGTCTGGGTGATTCTTCTTCTTCTTCTTCTTCTTCTTCTTATTATTATTATTATTATTATTATTATTATTATTATTATTTCCTTTGATTTCTGTTGTGTAAATATTTCATTCCGGGTTACAACCAGAAACTCGATGTCAGAAAATGCTCCATGATATTTTCTATGAGAGGACGAAACGACAAAATGAATTATTCTTTTGTCTGTTATATGTTTACCAAATAAGAATAATTTTAACCGAGCATCATGATGACATACGATAAAATGCTGACCAATGCTTAATGATAGAGACTTGAATATTAAACAAGAAATGGTATTACGTCAATGGTTAGACGCGAATATACTTACATAAAGGCCCTATGTAAAACCATCCGGCCGCAATCCGTCCATTTCTCGTTTTCTGTGGCGACTGGTTACTACAAATAGAACAGTTTGTTCGTATTAACACGTGATGTCTGTATAAACCATGCTGATATAGGTAATTCATTTTTTTCATAATAGACAATAATAGTTGTGTGAGTATATGTATATAGGCACAGTGGAGTAATGGTTAGCGTTTTTGTTTGAGGAATCCAGAGCCCAGTTCGAATTCCAGTCGAATCCTTTACTTTCATTTACGTGCTAGTACCTTTGGGAAAGGTATGAATCCTCTTCTTCTCCCGCCAGTCATCGGTAAATAGCAAGAAGATTGGTTTCCATAGCCTCGAATGTCATCGGGACTAGGAGAAGGACAACTATGAATTATAACCTGTGGGGAATCGATTGTGGCATGTAGTGCACCAGGTACTCTGTCCTTCAAAAAGTGTAGATGGTTCTGCGGTAAATCTTGACCAATATAATCAAATCTCATATGCTGATGTCGGGTTGTTGGTTCCTAAGAACTGATCTGCTTGACCCTCATACATCGAATTCGACGGGAGACGTGAATATATATATATATATATATATATATATATTTCGCATCTAGCATGAAACAGACTATAGCCTCTAAGTGTTGACTTCTATGTTCACTTTTATATTTACACACCCTCTATTTCTGATATTGAGCAATTTATCCCATAAATATAGCACACCTTAAGGGTATATTTTTCATATATACAAGGTGTCCATAAAGTTCGTGTACAGTTTAAAATTTTATAACTTTATTTATATTTGCGATAGAAAAAATGTGTATAAAGGATTAGATATAAGTAAATCTATATTTTTTAAGGTTTTATTGAAATTTTATTTAAGTTTCCACATGTCCTCCATCATTAGCAATAAAAAGGGTAATACGATTTTGCAGTTCACGGAAAATATTTGCCAAATGATTTACAGCAATGCCTGAAATCACATTAGTTATTTTAGCTATACTTAAAACTAGGTACATTAAACTTTATAACATTTGTTACAGATTAATTTCTATCGAAAATACAAGTAAAGTTTTGAATATTTTAAAGTGCACACGAACTTTATGTAGACCCTGTCTGTGTATATATATATATATATATATATATATATATATATATATATATATATATGTGTGTGTGTGTGTGTGTGTGTGTGTGTGTGTGTTTCTTGGTTACATCTTTTCGATCGCCTTCACTTTTCTATAATTTTTTCTTATTTTATGCCTTTCCTTATCATCACTTCACAAACCATGCTGGTATATGGGTAATATGTGTGTGTGTGTGTGTGTGTGTGTGTGTGTGTGTGTGTGTGTGTGTGTGTTACTTGGTTACATTTATTCGATCTCCTTCTCTTTTTATCATTTTTTCCTTTTATTATACCTTTTCTCGTCATTTCTTTCCTCCCAATTATTCTACTTATGATGATGACGATGATGATGATGATTTTCTTTCATTTTTTTTTCCATCAATGATCATCATCTTGACGGAGTGATCGATGCATAAAAGGCGTAAGCATTAAAAGAAGATGCTATCGCTACAATAGTAAAGATTGTAAGCAGGTCCCTTATTCTTCCTGTTTCTGATTGATTATTGCTATTATTTTATTCGCTAACGCATTGCTGAGAAGAACGTTATCAACGGTGGCTGCTCTCCCTGATAGAATAGACATGATCAAAGACGGGGACAGTGCGCAAGGGAAATAGTTTGATCAAATTTATGTCAGTCCACATTACTTGTCGATAAAAATAGTCGAGAAAACCGTCTTAGGAAAGCGAGCAAATTGAAGACAAAGAGGAAACGGTGATCATGGACGAAGAACAGGGATGAAGAAAAAAGTAGAGCCGGGTTCGAATTCAAGTCTCGTTCTATACATTCACTTACATTGAGCGAATACTTGGTGAATCAGAAATCTAAAATTATCATGAGCACGCGACTGTGCCACATTTTCCCCTACCAACACGCATTCGTCCAGTCCGGTAGGTTAATGGTCCATTCCTCTCCATGAATCCGAAGAGAGACGTTTGTTCAAAAAAGGACTTCACAGGCTGAGAGGAAAAAGTAAAAGTAGGAAAAATGAGAAGAGCCTAAAATATGATAAGACGTGGAGCAAGACTGAAAAATGTGGCAGAATCCCGAAGAAGAATGGGAAGAATCGCGGACGAGGGGAGTGGCAGGAGAATGCTAGAATTTTATTTGAAGCATTGCACTATCCAAGATTATTTCAAATTCAATGTGAAACAAAAGACAGGGAATCAACAAATATTATTCAATTATAGAATCGGTATCCACTAAAAGAACGTTTTAAGTAATATATATATATATATATATATATATATATATATATATATATATATATATATATATATATATATATATATGAATACAAAAACATAATTAGAACGAATAAATTCAAAATGTTCATAAACATTAATTTAAAATAGATCTTAATACACAAGAGGAGCGATAATATTTACTATAGGTTGTAACATTCCAACAAACATATATATGTTCGAATGTAATAACCTATAATAAAGAATATATATATATATATATATATATATATATATATATATATATATATATATATGAGAGGAGAGGGAGTCACATGCAGACAGTCAGAAATTAATAGATAGACAAATTAGCAAAATAATAAATATAAGGATAATGAAAAATGTAAAACAAAGATGTAAAACAAACACACACACACACACACACACACACACACACACACACACACACATATATATATATATATATATATATATATATATATATATATATATATATACAGGGTGGAATTCTACAAGATTTTATAAGACTTTTGAGTTTACTTTGAGAAATACGAATGTATGTCTACTCTCCAAGAATCGTGATTATTATATATATATATATATATATATATATATATATATATATATATATATATATATATTCAGGATCAATTTCAAACTTATTCATGAGGATCTTCGCCCTCCATGATTTTCTAACTTTCTATCCTATCGTATATATGTGAATATACATACACACACACACACATATATATATATATATATATATATATATATATATATATATATATATAAATATTTTGAGAATTTGAATTTTTTTTTGTAGGAGTTTATCAGTCAATGTGGCATATTGAACAATTTAGTTAATGCTACATTGTCTCGTAAACTCCTGTAAAAAAAAAATTTCAATTTGCTGTATTAGTAAAAAAACGCACTCTCTTAAATTTTCAAAAAGAATCAACCTTAGCGTTGCGACTGCACGCTCCAATTTTTTTTTCCATTAACAATAATACATTTCTAAAAAAAACATAATTCGAATCGAATTTAATCATTTGTCTCTGATGCTACCTGGATTAACAAAAAACAAAATAATTTCGATGCTTGAGGATAACTGCATGTACAGTTGAAATTACTAGCAGATTAAAAAACGACTGTATACAGCTTGTAGTTATTAAAAACAAGGATCATATATTTCATCGAGTGGTTCGTAGGTTAATGCAACTTTAAAATTTAGGTTTTCGAAAAAAATTCGCTTTTTATATCATTAACTTTACTAATCTACTTTTTGTAATGATTCATTGATTATATATATATATATATATATATATATATATATATATATATATATATATATATATATATATGGTACAGGAAATACATATACATATATATGGTACAGGAAATAGATATTAAAACTCATCCAAAGAGAGAGCTCACTGTATTTATTATTACCGAGCATATATTTAATACAGTAAAAATACTAAATTACTTTATGTGGCTAAGTCTTTTTCAGACTCAGAGTCGACTCAGTCATTCTAGGGCTGAGGAGGACTGGCATATAATTGAGCTGGTCTGAAATAGACTATACTGACATGAGGTAATTTTTAACTTTTGCTCTATACAATATATATATATATATATATATATATATATATATATATATATAACACTGATGTCGGTGGTACTGAACCTTTTCTGATGCAATCACAGTATAGATGGTCTGGATATGTCATCAGAATGAGCTATGATCGTATGCCGAAAATCCTCATGTATACCAAATTATATATATATATATATATATATATTTAGTTTTAAGTTGTACTATGTTTACGGGATAAAGTGCTCAATATCAGAGATAGAGCCATTGTAAATATAAATACAAATGTGAGCATTGAAGCCAACACTCAGAGGCGACAATCTTTGAATGCTGGACGCAATCATCAGGCTGTGAATGTTGGATTTTTCCTCGGCTATTTATATTTATGCTTTATTGGTGCATCGTGCTTAATCTATTCAGTCGGTTATTTTGCGTGAGTGGCTTGTTAATTCATCTTACTTGTTTTTTTATTTTCATTTTTTTATTATTTATTTTTCTCTTTTTTGATGTTTTATTAACGTAGTAAAAATTTTAGGGTGGGATTGCTTAGGTCGCTTTTATAGTTTTAATTTATTCATTTGGATTTATTATTTTTACTTGCTTTTGCTTATTGATGCTTATTTTTATTACTTCTAACGGTTATTTTAGCGGGGACGGTTTTCTAATTTGTCCATTTATATTATTTATTTGGATTAATTTTTATTAGTTTTTAATTCATTTAGTTATTTTTTATTTTATATATATTATTTATTCTTTTCTTTTCGATTTTTGAATGACGTAGTGATTTCTTCATCGATATATTGCTATTTTTTCGTCCAGTTTTTAGATTGGTTGTTGTAGTCAATTCTCGACAGTTATTTTTGGTGGGATTGTTTTGTTTTTAATTTGTTTATTATTATTCACTTTATTTATTTATTTGAGCTCATTGTTTTTATTTGTTTTTTATGATTTTATTTTTTAATTCTATTTCGTCTATTCTAATGGGAGTGGTGTGTTAATTCGTTTATTATTTGTTTGGGTTAATTTGTTTTATTGTTTTTTATATTATATTGTTTATTAGTATTTATTCCTTTCAGTTTTCGATTTTTAAGTAAGGTAGTAAAAATTTGTTTTCATGTCGGCGCTTTGAGATGAGATCAGATCGTTTATTAATAGTTTATTTTGGTCTAGGAAGGTAATAATAGCTATTTTTCTCCAAGCAAATGTTGGAAGTTTTTGATTGATTTTTGTAGGCTGATGATCTTTCCCTTATTTTCCATGATATTTTTGGTGTGATTTGTGTTTGGTTTTTGATTTCCCAGATGTACTTGGAAAGCTTTCTACGGTTCGGGTAAATGCTATTTGTGAAAGATGTTTTGTGTGCATAGTTTCTTTGTTTCCAGGGTTCTTCAGCTACTCCTATGTATACTTTTTCTTCATTATCTGGTTATTTTCCCGTGGCTTTGTATATTACGTTTTCTGTAAACAATTAGCGTTTAAGGGACAGTCATTCTTTATTCTACAGTTACACGTGAGTTTAATTTGTTCGCCTTCTTTGTTGATAGTTTTTCTGCTGTGCTTTTTTTATTATTTGTGCCATGTTCTCGGTGCAACTGTAGCTGATTTTTAAAGTGTTTTTACTGAATATTTTGTGTAGAGTGCTTGATTCCGAGAAGTGTTTGTTTAGGAGTTTGAAGAATATTTTATCTATGTCTGTTTTTGCTGTACGGTGGGTTGAACTATATGATATTTCTTTTCCTGTTGGCTTTTCTTGTGCTCTGTGGTAAGTATGTGAGCGTTTCTGGGAATCCGCTATCTTTTAGTGTTGTTTCGTAGTCTTTCTTAGCTTCGTTAAATATGGTTTTATTGCAAGAATTGTCCGAGATCCCGCGGTTAATCGATTTTTTTTATCTGTTTGATTATCGAATGCGGGTGATTGGAGGATGTGTGTATGTACAGTGGCTTATCACTGGGTTTTCTGTATGGTTTATATGTGCCTTTTCTTAGGTCGAAGGTAACATCTAGAAAATGTACTTCGTTTAGTTTAGTTTTTATATCTATGTCTAATCCGTTATTTTAAAAAATTCTTATTATTCCTTTTCTAGTTTTGTCTGTATTTTGTTTGTTGTATTTTCTTAAGATTATGAGACCGTCGTCCCTGTAGAGTCCTATATCATTTTTATCTATTATTTCGCTTAGTAACTAAGTGGATTCATGCCTTTTCTAAGGGTATTTGCACATAAGTAAATATAACTACGTATTAACTGGTATTGAATCTAGTCTCTTTGATTAATAATCCCGTGCCATTATTCATACCCCACACGCACATCCTACCTTACAGTTCCTTATATTCCATAGTAGTCACCAGATTAGGTGCCGACGAGGCACGATGTTGCTTAACTTCTGTGATACTACGGGAACATGCATTTCAATGTGATATGACTTTAAATGGGAAGTGTTAGATTCATGTTCTTTCTAAGGGTATTTACAGATAATTGAATATAACGACCCAGATGGGCATTGGAACACAGTAATCCGATTAACAATTCCGTGTCATTATCCATTACACTACCATCACATGCACGGCTGTGGTATTTCGTATTCCCCACCGGTCTCCCCTAAAGGTACCGACCAGGATCTACGTTGCTTGACATCAGTGATCGTACGGGAACCGGTGATTCAACGTGATATGGCCATAAGTCAAGTGTAGAGAATTGTAGAAAATAGGATGAGGATATGGAGGGAAAGACGGTGTTTCGGAAATGAAGAAGAATAGAGTAAGAAGAAGGAAGAGAGGAGTGGTAAGGAAAAAAGATAGGAGAGGACAGAAGGCGGGAAAAAGAAGATAAAGGGAGGGAGATTAGAAAATGATAATTATATAGAGGGGGATCAGAAAAGAGAAGGTGAAAGAAAAAATGAGGATGGGAAGAAGGAGTTAAGATAAAAAATAGATATGCGAAGGAGAAAAGAAGAACGTAGAGGAAGAAGTAAGTAGAGAATCGGGTGATAAGAGAAACTGCATGGGAAGAAGGGGGGAGTAAAAGAAAGAGAAGAAAGGTGAGAGACTGTTGAATATATGTTAGAGATTAAAAGATAAAAATAAATTGATGATGAGGAGATAAATAAGGAGACAAGGTGAAAAGAAATAGGAGGGGATAAGAAATATATAGAGAGGGAGTATTTGAAAATGGAAGAAGGAATAGGAAAATACATAAGAAACATAAAGGAGGGAAGAAGAAGAAGAGGAAAAAGAAAAAGTAATTTCTAAGGAAGAAAAATTAATAGATGAAGGATGAAATAATGATGATGATGAAAAAAAGAAGAGAAGACACGAAAAATTAGAATGAATGAGAAGAAGATGAAAAAAAGAAGTATGGACGAGAAGAAGAAGGAAATGGAAAAGAAGAAGAAGAAGAAGAAGAAGAAGAAGAAGAAAAGGATGATGATGATGATGATGATGAAACGATTAGAATAAAAAATGTGGAAGAAGATGATGATGATGATGACGATGCTGATGATGATGATGATGATGATGATGAAACGTGTAGAATAAAAAATATCGAAGAAGAAGAAGAAGAAGAAAGGGAATATGTAATTTCTAAGGAAGAACAATTAACAGATGAAGAATAAATGAGAAGAAGATGAAAAAAATAAGAAGAATGGACGAGTAGAAGAAGGAAATGGATAAGAAGAAGAAGAAGAAGAAGAAGAAGAAGAAGAAGAAGAAGAAGAACCTACTGCGGTGCAGATACGACATGATTAAGAGATAATGGATAACATAAAAATGAAGAAGAAGAAGATGATGATGATGATGAAACGACTAGAAAAAATATGTGGGATAATAATAATAATAATAATAATAATAATAATAATAAGAAGAAGAAGAAGAAGAAGAAGAAGAAGAAGTAAATACGTAATGTGGTGTAGGGAAGAAAAAATGCATAGACGAAAAATGAAATAAATACAATGAAGAAGTAGATGTTGAAATGACCAGAAGAAAAAGAAGAAGAATGGATGAGATGATGAAGAAGAAGTAGAAGAAAATGAAGAACGTGAGGGGGGGGGAAATACTTACGTGGTGTAAGAAAAAAAGTTACTTGCTGTAGGGAAGAAACATTTAATAGATGAAGGATGAAGTGAAGAAGAAGAAAAAGAAGAAGCAGATTTTGAAAAGGATGTGTAAAAAAAATCGACCACAAGGAGATGAAAACAAAAAATGATGATAATGATGACCACGTTTATGGGGACAGTAAAGATGGCGTCCTGAGACAGAAGATCAAACGAGATCAATTCAGAAATAAATAATATTGTTTGAAGTATTTCCAGAAATTCGATGAGTCATGTTGCATATGTCTGGAAATGTCCACATAAACTTGCATGTCATACATTTTGCGCAGTTCTCTTTACAAGCGTGTGTGATTTCAATCTTCTTTTTTCTCTCTCTCTCTCATTTCTTTTTATATATATTTAATGCACGCGTATCTCTTGGCATTAGTTGAACGCATATATAAATAGAAAAAAAAAAGTGTGGCCTGTTTGTCAATCTCCCAAAGTATCTGTTCACATCCATCTGTCTCCCTATCTAACTTGGTTGGATTTCCACTATCGATCTGTTTATACTACGCTTTTTAAATCAATACATCAACAGTTAGATCGATATGTCTACACAATCGACTTATTATACAATAATCCAGCGTGTGTACACAAATACATGCACACACACACACACATTAATACATATTGTTATTTCTAATATTAATATAATGGATAATCATATTTGAAACGGACATGCCCCCCTCCTTATAGGAGAAAAACCGGTGTGCTTTACAGATTGGCTACGAACTATATAACTTTATATGTTTTCTTTAAGGAAAACACACTTCTGGAGCGTAAAAAAAGCAATTTCTAAAGAATTCTTTTTTTGTTATTTTAATACGATATTTTCTAAAATATCAAACGTTATTATAGTGGATGATATGGTTTGAAGTAATAAATGAGAAAGTGTCGAAAAGTCCTAGTTAGAAATACTTCTTAATATATGAGCAAATAATCAAGCATTACAATTTTGGGTTTGGCCTAAGAAATTTACACCTCCAAACCATAGGTTATAAGACAGACAGACAGATAGATAGATAGATAGATAGATAGATAGATACATACATACATACATACATACATACATTGTGGAGAAATCTTTTACACATCTCATCCCCAAACAAGGTTATAAAATCATAAAAGCGCACAAGACAGAATATGACGATCAACGTTGTATTTTAATTTTTATTTTCGTAATTTAGAGTATATATATATATATATATATATATATATATATATATATATATATGTGTGTGTGTGTGTGTGTGTGTGTATGTAAAATCCTTCACCTATAGCAAAGTCAATTACAGTGGAACTTTAGATGATGAAATCATGCATCGGATTGCTAAGGCTACCAGTGCTTTCGGCAAACTTCGCCATCGCTTGTGGAATGAGCGGGGTATTCGACTGGATACGGAGATTCGGGTTTACAGAGCTGTTGTACTTGCTATCCTTTTGTATGGCTCAGAGTCATGGATTCCATACAGGTACCATATACGCCAGCTAGATGTGTTCCATAAAAGCTGTCTGCGTGCAATCTGTGGAGTTAAGCTTCAAGATAGGACATCTAACGTAGACCTGTTTAACAGGTTTAATATTGGAGGAATCGAGACTTTTCTCATACAGTCTCAGTTACGGTGGACTGGTCAGGTCTTGAGAATGTCTGATGACAGTATATCCAATATCCTAATGTCCAGTCAGTTAGATCAGGGCTACAGGAATGTAGGACGCAGTTGGCTAAGATACAAAGACAAGCAACCAATATACCACATAACACCCTTGAGCGCTTAGCCTTAGAGCAGGTAGAAGGGAGATCAACGTGTCTTAGTGAACTCAGCAATTTACAGTCTGTTTGTTTGAATATTCATCAAGAAGCGAGAGCATGATCTAAAAGGTCAGCCAATCTAAAATGATCTCATCTGACACTTGCTCCATATGTAGCCTCCTTTGTAAATCACTGGCAGGTCTTAAATGCCACTTAAGATTATCGCACAAAATGTCAAACCTGAATCAAATAAGCTGCCAGATCGTCATACGTCGAAAGCGACGGAGATAATCCATTATATATATATATATATATATATATATATATATATATATATATATATATATATATATATATATATATATATATATATATATATATATATATATATATATATATATATATATATATATATATATATATAGCTACCGTTATAGCACGTCAGGCTATATGACGGTTCCGTGATGATTCCTGCTTCGATTCTTGTAGATTTGTCGGACATTCCGTCCAGTTAAATGTTGTTATTACTGCTTATTATAAAACAGAGCAATAAATATCAAATATTAACTTAAATATATGTGCCTATATAAATAACGTATAACAATAAAATATATTAAAATGATTACCGGATATTTCATAATATATATATATATATATATATATATATATATATATATATATATATATATATATATATATATAAAAGATTAAATATAGTTCAAATAAGGGTGAGAATCCGACAGGATGATAGAATAAAGGGACAAATCTGAAAAGTATATCAAACTAACATCTTTCACTTTTATCAAAGTTTCGTCAGCTATTGAGAGAAAAGAGCCAAAAAGAGGGAAAACACTGACATTTTCCATTATGTTTAGGTCAAAGTTCGCATTGTTCAGACACGTGTTATGTGTATTAAAACTGTGGATAATTCTCTGAGTATGTAAGTTTGTGATTATTTTTTATGTTTAAGTAGGCAACGGGTGTTAATATATATTTCTACTTGTTTACATTTGTATGTCTAGTAGGGGTTTCTTATCTTCCCCTTTGTTCGACTAACACACGGAAAGTTTCATGGATCTAATTTTGTGCCTCGCCACTTTAGGAATACATTCTTTGTATTAAAGTGATACAAGTTAGATTCTTTAAGAATGGATTCAAAGAAGGATGACCATGTAATATTTTAGACATGTTTATAGATGTTAATATCACAATTAAGTTTTCAATTTATTTTCTCCGTAAAGTATTATGTTCTTTTTTCATTACCGCCGAATTGGCTAAATCAAAGTTATGTCCAGCATCGTTTCGATGAAAATCGAGAGAGTTAAATCGATTGCCCAAATGCAAGTCTCTCTTATGTTTATAGATGCGGGATTTAGATCACGTGATGTATCCCCCAACAAAGCTTTTTACATTGTAAACAATTTATTTGTTGAATCCCCGCATTTGAATCGATGTTGGATTTATTTTTCTATCTAATTATATCTCCGACTCTCTTGGAATTGGTGGTAATGGTCCAAGTCTTAAGGATGATTACTTTGTTTGCGAGTTTAGTGAAAAGGGTGTTGCAGGGCAGGATTAAGAGTTGTTGTTGTTTTTTTTTATAGAAATGTTATTGGCGGTGTCCATTTTATGGTTTTGTGAATTTTGTAAAGGCGTTTTTTTTTCGTTGAGCATAAAATGTTGTGGGTAGTCGAAAAGTTTTTTCTCAATATACCTTCATTTAGATATTCCGGGAAGCATATTCTTATGCTAAAAACCTATGACTAAGCCAGAGTTTATTTTTTGGTTGAGGTGGAAATATAAGTTGATTAGATCATTTTGTTTTTGGTTTATGATATACCTTAAAATCTAATTTCTCTTAATAACATATTGGATAAATAATTGTTTATTTCAAATTCATGTGTGAATTCATTGTTGGGTTCAACCTTATTGATTTTCCTCATTATATCTAATTGGGGCTACAAGAAGAGGACGTCATCTGTATATCTTAGGGAAGTAGAGCTGTTTGGCATGATGTGTTAAAATGGACCGGACACATAGAATTCTAGAAAAGGCAAGAGAAAACACCGATAATAGGTTGCCCCACAGGTAAGCCAAATTTTTGCTTGTAGAAAATATTGTTGAAAGAAAAGAAGAACAATTTTGTGGACAGGTAGAGGAATCCTTTCTTTAGACATTTTCACATGTGAATTAATCGTGGAATTTAACCATATAATTTTTTTCTTTTTCTCTTTATCACTGTATGAATCGAAACTAGTTTGAAATCTCTGAAATTTAATATATTAAATGATCACCGCAAGCAATGTTGACTGTTAAAGCAGTTGTATATTGATGAAGATACACTCAGAAGTTGAGTTACAGGATAATGTACGCTCAATTGACATATATATCTTCTTAATAATCTGCCTGTAGTGTTTCGGTTTTGACATTATCATCATATCTTAATTCACAATTCTTATTTTCCTGTACGTTTCTACGATTCATCGTCGATATTAAATTTAACATTAAGATATTGAACATTTTTTAAACCTGTATAAGCAGTTATGATAAAGCCCAAGTCTTTAAATAATCGAAAAAGTTTTTCTTCTGATATTATTAATTGTATCTCGGTACTGGGTGATCTCAGAGGAGATCGAAAGTTATATGAGGAAGAAAAAAATACGGCGCCTTCCCTGATGAATTAAGAATTTGATTAGAAACCTAGAAAGGATTATTATGAAAATAGACAAAATATATCTATATTATCTAATTAAACATTTTTTAATTAATATATATATATATATATATATATATATATATATATATATATATATTATGAAATCGACTAAGTCCGAGAATTATTTTGATATATTTTATTGTTATACGTTATTTATATAGACACAAATATTTAATAATTATTACTCGGTTTTATAATAAAAACATTTAACTGGCCTGAACGCCCGACAAATCTCATAGAAAATATGCATACTCCAACAGGAATCGGACCTGGAATCATCTCGTCACCGTCATATAGCCTGACGTGCTATACCGGTAGCTAAACCGGTGCAGTACGTCAGGCTATAGGACGATTCTGTCTAGGATGCAGGTTCTATTTGTGTCTATATAAAGAACGTATGACAATAAAATATATTAATATATAATATTAGGACCTTGAATAAGTTCTCGCTGTTTTCCAACAGATGGCTTTCCCAGAACTGCGTGCGTGTTGTTTCAGATCGTAACGCATCTTATAAGGAAGTATTATAAGCAAGCTTGAAATTCAGTGTATATCATTTCATCGAAATGTAAGCAACTATGTTTTTCGTAGCGTTAAACATGTCGGATTTTGTGCCAAAAATGTGTATTTGCGGGTGATTTTACTGCACTATCAAATTCAAACAAAATCTGCAACCGAACCACCCAGAATTCTTGTTGAGACTTACTGCGCCCATGATCTGTCGGAAAGAACATGCAGAGATTGGTTTAGACGCTTCAAAAACAATGATTTTTTTTTTTTACATCGAAGATAAAGAACACTCTGGCGCACCGAAAACGTTTGACAACGAAGGCATTATTTTATGAAGACACATGTCAGGTGCAAGCTGAACATGTACAAATTTTAGGAGTTGATCCACCAACAGTTTAGCAAAATTTGGAAGCATTATGAATGATTCAAAAGCAAGGACATTTTAGTGCCGTACAAGTTGAAGACGAGAGACGTCGAATGGCGTCTTGTCACGTGTGAAGTTCTGCTTCAACGACAGAAAAGGAATTTTTTTTTTTGCATAGTATTGTGCTTGTTGATTAAAAGTGGATACACTACGATAACCGCCAGCGTAAAAGATCGTGGAGTATGACCAGCCATACATCGGCACAAAGCCGAATATCCATTGTTCAAAAGTTCTGCTGTGCATTTGGTGGGATCAGCTGAATGTAGTTTATTATGAGCTACACAAAACGACAGAAACTATCACCGGGTTATCTCTATCGACTATAATTGATGTGTTTGAGTCAAGCATTGATGAAAAAAACGGCCACCATAGGAGCAGAGGCATGACAAAGTGATTTTGCAACCTGACAACACTCGGCCACATGTTGCAAAACGGGTGAAAACCTAATGGGAGCGGTTAAACTGGAAACCCTATCCAATCTGCCGTATTCCCCAGACATTGCTCCGCTCGATTATTACTAGTTCTGAGCGATATCACATAGCCTGGCTGAGCAGTATTTTCATTCTTATGAAGATGCCAAAAAAAAGGGTCGACTCGTGTTTAGCCTCCAAAAACGTGTTGTTTCTCCGACCTGGAATTCAAATGCTGCCAGAGAGATGGGGAAATGTAGTGACTAGCGATATTTTCAGTGATATGTTTCTTACTAAGTTTGGTCAATAAAAATTACTTTTCATGAAAAATCAGCAAGAACTTATTCAGGGTCCTAATATACAACGCAAATATATTGCTAGTGTTGGCGGAGTTATATATTATACTGGTATTATAGTATTTTTAATGTTAAAAAATATACTTGTCATTAAAATAAAGCGGTATTTTTATATTTATATGTGAAAATATATCTTAGAGTTGTTAATATTATTATATTATATTAAGCAGAAAGAGGAATTATCTGTTCTTGAAAAAACAAAGAATGAGACATTTAAAATTTCTACACCAAAGAATCGGCGAATTTGACACTCAAAATCAAGAAGGTCAGAGAAAAGGAAATCATTAGTTTATGTAAATGTTTGAAAGAATAGTGAATAGGAATATTTACGAATGGTTACAAAGGAGAAAATGTTGTGAAAAGCGCTGAATGCCTAAGTCCTGAAGAGACTCAGCATGTATAATATGAATAAAAACTGTTTGAGAAGAAAATCTCATCACAGAACTAGTAATTACACCTGGAAAAAAATGAGACATAACTGCCAATCTAGTACTGCGCTTAAATTCATGAAGTCGAGGACCCAAAGACAGAAACTCACCAGAACAGTTAACGTAAAAATATTTTTATAGACAAAGGGAAGATACGCTGGGAAAGTGACTGAAGCTGAGGTGTAGATCAGGACTGATAATATCGTTTTTTTTACATTTGATTTTGTGAAAAATCCACAGAAACAAAAGGTCGGATATGACAGCAACATTCGACACAACGCCGAATTATTGCTGCAGGAAATAACGCTCTCTTGAGAATTTGTATTACTTCAGCAACGTTTAATTTCAAAATACCTGTTTGCTGTAGAAGATGCCGGCCTGTCTCATTGTTTACTGGCTTTGTATACAGTTGGTGATTGTAAACCGTATGGCGAGATTTTCAAAGAGATCTTGTATCATATCACTAGCATCATCTTTCACACAGACTGATCTTCTGTTCAACGAACAGAATGGTTTTTGGCAAACGATAGAATTCTCTTCTCGGTATATGGCTTGGCATACGTAAATGTGCCTCTTGAAGCATAAGATTAATGTTTGAGTACTTCGGGGTTTGCAATGAAATAACTTGAGTGAACGTTTATGAAGGCGAATAGGATCCATTCGATAGGCATACCTAGCGACGATAGGCGATCAAGACTTTTTTTGGTGGGGTTCACTCATTTTTTCTATCTTTCGGGGATTCTTGTTATTCTAAAATTTTAGAGAAATAATAATATAACCCAGCAGATAATTTTATCGGAATCCGTTCACTAGATATGCATTTTTTCTACGAAGCTCTTGATAGGAAAAATAAAAATAACGAAAGAGCTAATTTAAGAGAACAGAACTGGTAGTAATATTTAAATTCTATTAATCTAAATTAAGAATTAAATTAGGATTGTCAGCATACAAACTAGAGGGTATATTAATCAATGTAAATGTATCAGTTTACTAGGGTGAACGTTGATGTGGACAAATTACGAGGTCCGTTGAAAAAGTATCAGGACAATTACAATAAAAAGAAAACAAAAACACATTAATTTTACACTAAAATTATAATAAATATGAAGAATTTATTAATTCCACATTTTGAATTCTTATAACAAATTCAGTGCATGTGTCATTATTACTCTCATTCTAGTTTCAGATCATAGTTTGTTTTGAAAAATTTTATCATAGCTCTTAAATCTTGGGGACACTTGGTAAAGAATGCTGATATTTTGTTCAAGATCAATATACGGTATATTAACTTGCCCCAATTGATACATTTACCTCCCTGTTAGTCAATAACTTTACAAATAAATCCCTTAGAAAGTTTTACTTGGATGCTTTTGTGTTGTGAGTTCACACATCACTAACCTCTCCAATTGTGGCTTTGCGCTGTACATTCCGAATCAACAAATTTTACCCAGCGTTGATTCCATTGATAGAAGAATTTCTGGAGCTACTTTTTTAGGATAGCGGGCATCTGCCTCATCGTATTCTCCTGGATTTCTTCGAAGTTTTAAAATCTTGTTACCTTCAAATGGGATTTGATTTTTGAAGAAGAAACTTTCATAATTGCTAGACTGAGGAATATTGCGGTTGTCGAACATGCTGAATATTGCGCATGGACAAAAAATGCAGCAAACGTCAGGGGCAATCATAGAATTTCTATATTGTAGTTAGACGACAACACATTACAAACTTTTTCCCAAGCAATGCTATAAATAATGCAAGTGAGCGAAAACGTTATAACTTAGTGTGTATATAATAAGAACATGTCCCTACGAGCGAGATCTGTGGAATATGTTGGTTGTCGAACCTGGAGAATGTAGTCCTCTGCGAGAAACTGCTGCACAAGCTGAGCTAAATGGGGAAGTGTATTGTTATAGTGGAATTGCCTCTCAAGAGTGCATGCATTTCTCTCTTTTTCCTGGCGAGCAGCATCCAGCAAACACCGCAACAAATCACGGTAGTACCCTATATTTACTGTTCGACTAGATGGAGTATACTCATGTTGAACAATGAGATTGTAGTCGGAAAAATATCTGACGTGTTTTCACATTGCTTCGACTCATTCGTTCTTTCGTCGGTCTCATCCACTGCGAAGACAGAGCCTTGATTCTGGAGACATATCCATAAAGCTACGATTCCTCACCTGTTATGTTTTCTGTGGTGCGATGTGACGGCCACACTCTACACACTATCCTTCCATGCTTGGCTACAGTAAACTGAAGCTATCGAGGACGTTATAACTTAGTATTCATGTGAGATAATGTCTGTTCAGTGTCACGCGACTACTTTCTGCGTACTGTAGCTCATTTACCATAGCAACAGTCCCGATCATTCCGAGCACTCTTCGTATATGAAGACATTGGATGAAACTCAATATACAATGTTGTATCCTGATAAAAAAAAGACGTGGGTAATAGTAATTAATATGGCGGAGATTTTAGAGAAAGCATCAAAATTTAAATTTAGCATTTATGTCGAGTATATTGTTTAGATGACATGACGTGCTATTTGCTAAAAGAGAAAACTGTCTCTTAATGTAAAGAAAGGCATGGCTACGATTGCACTAAGCCTTACAAGTGCTTTCTTTTTTTAAAAGGAAAGAGATGTGATATCTTCAATGTCTGAGTTAGATCCACTGAAATAAGGACAGCAAACGACGTTAATATATATATATATATATATACTATAAGACTAACCAATTCCATATAAGTATATATTAGGCATTCCTCATCTAAGCACATAGCTTTACTTTCGGATAAAATTTATAAAATCAAATTTTCTCTTAATACACTACCTTCAGGAAAATATGTTTTTTTTAAGTTCACAGTTTTCATTTTTTATTTTAGTGTGCTAAGTAGAAACATTTGATGATGACATCAATAAATTCTGCACATTAACAACCATTTCATTCCAATGTTTCTATTAATTTTATATATATATATATATATATATATATATATATATATATATATATATATATATATATATATGTATGTATGTATGTATATGTATGTATGTAAGTATTACACAGCAAAATTCAAAATTATCTTGCACCAGTTTTTTCAACTCTGGATTTCAGGGTTGAAGAAGACTAGCGCAAAGTTGCGCCGGCTGAAATAGTCAATACCCACATCAGGTAATTTGGGATATTTTGGTGTATAATTTATATGCTCTCTTATAATAAATATATTGTGCCCTATTTGTGAATCAGTTTTAATATTGATATTACTAGGATTCACTAACCCATATATATATATATATATATATATATATATATTTTTTTAAATGAAACAATCGCACACACACACACACACACACACACACACACACACACATATATATATATATGTATGATATAAAATAAATATACGCACATATTTGAATGAAACATATAAAATTAAAAATATTAAATAGACAAAATACACGAAAATCATTTCATAAAATATTATAATTTTAAGTCATAAAAAATTATATATATATATATATATATATATATATATATATATATATATATATATATATGTATTATACATTTTATTAGAACTTAATTATATATATACCATATAATAAAATATAAATAATGGTATCTTAATATGATATCAAAATATATATAAATTAATTGAATGATTTTAACACTTATTATAAATCAGAAAGTTTTTCCCATTATAAATCTGTAAATACGTAAAATTAAATTGAATGTAAGCAAAATTCAGTAATAGCCAACTAATATTTTATTTTTATAATTTAATTTAACATTCATGAAGGGGTATGGAGAATGTGTGTTATATGAAATTAAACTTCAAATGTTCGCTCTTTTAGGGTTAAATTCACTGTTGTAATTGAATTCACTTGTTAACACTTATTTACCATTTATAAAAGTGATGATTATTACTTTACATAAATAGCTATTAATTTGACATAATTCGTTTTGCTGAACAGCATGTATATTATAACAATATTTTATTCAATAGCTTCATTTCTGATCTCAATTATTTTCTCAGTAATTATACAATAGCAGTTCATTTTTTGTGTTTTTTCGTAAAATATAAATTATGAATGCGTTTATATATAATGATTGGATCCCATTATCCTTCTATGTACAATATCCCTTCATCGTTAGAGTTTAAAGTTTCCTGTCCTTTGTATTTTTTTTATTTGCTATCACTAAAGCAAATTCTGCAATCCATTTGCACAAGCTTGATTTTCTCTGTCTTTCTTGTATGCTTTTTCAGTGTCAAATTTTGCAAACGCTCTTCCGTCATGATGTGCCTTAGACATTTAAACAGTCTCTTTCCGAAGAAACTAAGTGTTCTTTTTGTTTCCATTTTCTCTAAAACCTTGTCGTTGCTCACATGTTCAATCGATTACATTCTCATCTTTATCTGGAACAATATTTCTGCTTCATATGTGAGGAGACCGTCCATCATTCACTTCAATATAAGGCGACTGATATTACGCAATAGTTCACTAATCTTTTCTGGGTTTATAACGAGATTTTACCGTTTCTTAATACTTTGCTTAGCTTTTGGAATGCTTCTTATGCTATCGCAATGCGCCTTCGGATTTCGCCGTCATATTTAAACTGTTTACTTGCTTAATTTTGGTATATCTAATGTTTAATACTTATGTTGGCCTGTTCTTTTTGCTAACATCTATACATTCTATCTTCTGGCAATTTATATTTAATCCTTTCTTCAAGGTTTCTTTCACTATCTTCTCCAAGAATTCTTGGGTCTCCTTTCAATGTCTGCTATCAACACCGTGTCATCTATATATCGTATGTTGCTAAGATGATGGCCGCCAATAGTAAATTTATAAATTGAATGTGTACGGTGAGAAAGCACATTCTATTCTTACACCTATTTCTAGTTTTACCGACTTCAAATTCTATCCATATGAAGGCGGTTTGTCACCATTATACGTTCTGGTTTATTCTAATATGCTTCTCAAATATGCCAAGGTTACCTAGCCGTTCCAAAGAGTTATTTGTGACTTACTTTATCAAACCTTTTTGCACGATCTTAATACCTGAACATACATAGTTCTGTATATGCACTGCCCTTCCTGATAACATTCTCAGCATGAATATAAAGTTCTTTGTGCAAATGTCTTTGAGGAAGACGTACTGTTCTTGTACTATTTGTAGTCTGATTCTCCTGCGCACTTTGCGTAACAGAATAAGACTGGATATGCGAGACATTGATATGAAAATATATTAACTTATGTCTTACGATATATCAATATGGACTAATATATCCTTTATTATAGCTGTAATCTTGTCAATAAAAAAATCATCTACAATTTCTCCTGCTCAACTTAACCACTGTTGATTTCTATTCAGAATTGAATAGTTCTAGTCATTCGATGTTTGTGTATATTACCGGTTGTTCTCCTCTGTCTGGGAAGAGTTTTCATCATCGTCGCATCATTAATGTATTTAAATCTCCTGATTGAAATTCATTTTGTTCTGATTTCCAATTACACACACACACACACATATATATAAAGACATTTTTATGTTTATACATTGTTTTTATAGATACAAGTATTTAAGTAAATTCTCTGTTTATAATAAACAGTATTAAACAACATTTACCGACCTGAATGTCCGAGAAATCCTCATAGAAAATATTCGTCCTCCGACAGTGATCGAACCTGTATCCTATAGGGCACCATCCTATAGGCTGACGTGCCTTTAACCGATTTGGCCACAGAGGAACGTTCGGTTAGCAAGTTCGATTTTACTGTTTTTAAACTCAAATCTTCGACCTTGCTAACCGAACTCTCCTCTGTGCTGTTTTTAACAGATTTTTTCTTTACTTTTCTGTAAAGGTAGAGAGATCCCCCCAAAATGAAAACATATCAGACCGAAAGAAAGGATAAAAATAAAGAAAAAAATTAAATAAAACAAAAACAAAAACCAATAATGGAAGGAATCGTACATAAATAATCAAAAAAGAAAGAAAAAGAACATTGTTTTTTTTTATTTCGCGGCATATCAACTTTTATGGGTTATTTAATGCCGGCATGTAAAGGCCGCAATCTAAATATTTTGAAGATAGTTTTATGCTTTCAACTACAGATTAAATATATTGTTGGTTAATTTGCTATAAAATTTATTGTTGATAATTTTGCATTGAAAATTTATTGTTCCGAAAGTCTTGTCAGCCCCACATTTTCTATTTAAGATGGCTGGCACAAGCTTCTTCTGGAAACATCACAGAGGTTGTGTGACATGACTTCATTAATATTTCTATTGTTCTCATTACTTTTTTGCAGAGGGTGGTGGCTGCAAGATTCTTAGACCACCCTGTACTATAAATATGCATCGTTGGTAATTTTTTAAATATAAGTTGTGCTTAAATTTTGCTATAAAAATGTATTTGTATACTTTCATACGGTTTAGGGATTCACTATTTGTCCACAGCGGCTGCCACCCTGGGTCAGAGTGGACCTGGGAACAACTGCAAATATGTGAGTTTTTTTGGGGTTTTTTTCCTCACGTTCCTCAAAACTACTCCCACGATCATGATAGTCCGAACAATATAAATAAAATACAAGGAGATAAAGAACAATAACTGTCATATACCGTACCTATGAATATACTATCTTAGTAGTCCAGCACTGGCAGTGGTTTACCTAGTTCACGCCGCTGGCGAGTATTTTATTTTAGTGATGTTATAAAGATTACCATTTCATTTCCGACCTCCATTTTGGTTATTCCTTATTCAGTAAACTTTTCTAGATTACAGCTATAATGAAAACCAGAAAAAAAGCCATGTCAATGGAAAAAACATGAAGAATAAAATTGAAAGAAAAGGTAATGATAATAAAAGACAGATAAAGATTGAACGAGAGAGAGAGGGGTGGTAAATAAAAAAGTTTGGAAGAAAATAAGTGAATGGAATGAGAGAGAATGTAAGAAAAACTATAAATGTACGCGATAAATAGAAAGAAAATTTAAAAAAAAAGAAAGGAAGAAAGATGTTAATATCCCATTTTCTATGTGATTTTTCTTTCTTTCATTCCTTCTTATGGTATGGCATATAAAGAACTAAAGTCATATACTTTCGAAATAAAAATATAGGAAAGAAAGACAGAAAGAAAGAAATATCAACGGGAATGAAAGAAAGATTAAAACTGAGAAAGAAAAATCAGAAAGAAGGAATAAAAAAATAAAAGATATATAAGAAAGATAAAGAAATCAAAAGAATTGAATAAGAATGAAAGTAAAAAGAAATATTAAATAACATTACACGAGAATAAAAGAAAAATGAAAAGAAAAGAAGAAAAGAAAATAGGAAATGAAAGAGAAATATAAAAAGAATATGAAATAGAAAAGGAAATAGAAAATGAAATAGAAAATTCAAAGAAAAAGAGAAAAAATAAAGAGAAAAATAAAAAAGGGGAAAATAAGTAAAGGTAAGAGAGAAAACGAAATATAAAATAAAGGAAGAGAACAAGTGAAAGAAAAAATAGAAAAAGAGAAGAAAAATGTAAAGAAAATAGAAAAAGAAAAAAAGAAGGAGGAAATCAATAGAAAAAGAAAAGAAAAAGGAACTGAAGAGGAAAAGTAAATAAATAGAAAAAGAAAAGAAAAATAGAAAAAAAAAATAGGAAAAAATAAATATATGAACTAAAAAAGCTAAGAAAAAGGAAAAGAGAAATGAAAAAGATTGGAAAAGGAACAGAAAATGGAAAAGAAAAAGGAAAATTAATAATAAAAGGTGAAGGAAAAAGAAAATCGAGAAAGGATAGAAAAAGGAAAAGAAAGAGGCAAAGAAATAGAAAAATGAAAAACCAAGCAAAGAAATAGAAAAAAGGAAAAGAAAGAGGCAATGAAAGACAAATAGGGAAAGAAATAAGCAGAAATAAAAAAAGGAAAAAAAAAGGGGGATAAAGACATAAAATATGAAAAGAAAACGGCAAAGAAATAGTTACAGTAAAATAAAAAGGAAAAAAAGAAAAAATAAAGAGAAAGAAAAAAGGAAAGTTAAAGAAAAGCAATAGATATTAAATGGATAACAAAAGAACAAACACTAGAAAAAGAGAGAGAGAAAAAAACAATAGAAAAGTTAAAGGTAAAGAGAAGAAACAGGAAGTGGCAACAAAAGAAATAAGGAAAGTAAAAGAAATATAAAAGAAAATAAATTGACAAATTGAAAGGAAAAAGAAAAGACATCAGAAAATGAAAATAATCATGAAAATGAAAAACAAAAAGAAAATATATTAGAAATATAAATTCAAAGAACTTAAAAATAGAAACAATATAAAAACGAGAATCCGGAGATTAAAAAAAGAAGGCAGAGGAAGCAATATAAATTATAAAAGTATATATAGGAAGACAATAGTAAAATGTACAGAAGCATTTTAAAGAGAGGGAAAAAATGAAAGAAATCGAATAAATAAAAAATTGAAGAAAGAAATAAAGAAAAAGAATACGAATTAATAAAATCAAAGAAGAATGAAAAAGAAGAAAACGAAAGAGACTTATCTCAATAAAGATGCAATGTGAAACGAGAAAAAAAAATACCGAAAACAATAAAAAAAGAAAAACGAAAAATATCAAAAACAAAATTTCGAGATCCATTGTGAGAATCAGAAGGAATGTCACCAAAATAAATAGACAGAGAAGAGGCCAAAAAAGCGTACAGATACGAGAGGTCCCCAACTGACCACGGCAGCTGTAATCCATCTCATATCGTAGAACCTGTCATGGCCGGAGGTGGGATTGCAACGCGACAAGCGTTGCATTAGCTTTTGGTCGCCATTAATATCAGCCTTCGTCAGTGAATTGTAGTTGCACCCATCACCAACTTTCATATGTGTCGTTGTATATCCGTGGGCCCCTCGTAAGTTAAGGAACGAAAAGAAACTGTATACCCGAAGGGCGTACACTGAATCATTCCACTATAAATATGTTCAGTTCACGACATACACCTAACTGGGACGTGATAGCCGAAACTAAGGTCATTCCAAGATCGGTCGCCATGAGAAAAAAAAACAAAAAAAACACACATACACACACACAGACCTACAGACACACGCGCACACACAGACACACGCACGCATACACACGTGCCCACAGACACATATACATAAATATACATATTATATATATATATATATATATATATATATATATATATATATATATATGTACGTATTTATATAAATTCATAGATATTTATGTTTGTAAAAGCATATATATATTTATGTATTTAAATGCATATATACATTTATGTATATAAATTCATATCTGTGTGTGTATATCTGTTTGTGCATGTACGTGTGTGAAATGTTTTATAGAGTCCTGTCAGTAAAGTAAGTCCATAAATGTGCCCAAATATGCAAAGACTAGGATTATTGAATTCCTCTGTATATAGGCCATGAGCCACATCATATATATATATATATATATATATATATATATATATATATATATATATATATATTCATATAATTTTATGTATCTAAATGCCTATATATTTATGTATATAAATGCATACATTTTTATGTATATGAATTCATATTTCTGTGTCTGTGTATGTATGTGTGTGAGAAATGTTTTTTATTGAGTCCATTCTGTGAAATAAGTCCGCAAATACAAATTTCCCCAAATATGCAAACACTAGGATTATTGAATTCCTCTCTATGTAGGCCATGAACCACGTCATATATATATATATATATATATATATATATATATATATATATATATATATATATATATATATATATATGTGTGTGTGTGTGTGTGTGTGTATTCGTGTGTGTGCGCGTCTGTGTATGTTTCTTTGTGTGTGTGTGCGCGCGCTGTTTGTTATTTTTCATTGTCGACAGTATGGGATTATATATTAAGAAAAAATATGAATTGTTTATTCATATAACGTGATTCCTTTTTTTTTTTTAAAAAAATAAGATTCGTCATAAACTGAGATATGGACAAAGAACGAAGAATGACATTTCTGGGATTTTTACTTTTCTGTTCTTTGATACTTATTTGTAAATCATGTCTCACGTGCATCTGAATCTTTTAAACCAAAGTTAGTATAATTTACGGGCTTCGAAATTAAAGGAGAGGCAACGCGTCTATTCGAAGTTTCAAGAAAATAAATGATTCAAAGCCTCCCTAAAAAAACGTAAGTATCATTCTATGTATGTAAGAGTAAAAGAACTGTAAATATGTTTTTTCACTACACAGTTCTAACCATGTTTCAAAAATTTTTGAAACATGGTTAGAACTGTGTAGCGAAAAAAACAATATTTCAAAGCAATTAATTTATAATATTAATGCTGTGTAAATTTACATAGAGCAAAGAAATTGTAAAAATAAAAATATCTATAAGAACACCGGATTATATATCTTACTGTTCTTTCTTTATATATATATATATATATATATATATATATATATATATATATATATATATAATGATTCTATCTTGCTAACTTTCTATATATATATAGATATACAAATTTAACAACACAGATAGAATTAATATATAACCCCATAAGTCAAGGCTTATTCACATTTCTCCCTCACACAAGAGAGACATTCTTGGAGAGGTGTTGATGTCTTACACTTATAGACACACTCATAATAATATATACACATACACGTATCACACACACTTACAAAGAATTAAAGTTAACCATACACTTGACACATACATCCGATTTCCAGCAAACAATAAAAGTGTCAAATTCACCAAGGAGGAAATTCTTAAAGTCCCCTGTCATCTGTCTTAAAAACAACTTTAAAGAAGCCGTTAACCCAACACAAAATTGACGATAAAAAACAAATGAAAACTACAGATAAAGTTTACTTTCTTCATAAAATCTGTAGTTCAATGCAACTAACAAGCAGGGATTTTATTTCTCCTGATGATTGCCTTGCTAGCCGAAACTAATCGAGGAAACTAAAGGAAATAATAAAACAAAGATAAAATTAATTGCAACTGAATGTGTGGCCGAAAGTTTAAATTTTTTAATATTTGTTATTGTCCAAAATACACACACACACACACACACACACACACACACACACACACACATATATATATATATATATATATATATATATATATATATATATATATATATATATATATTTTAAGACATTTTTATGTTTATACATTTTTTTATAGATAAAAATATTTAAGTAAATACTCTGTTTATAATAAACAGTATTAAACAACATTTACCGGCCTAAATGTCCGAGAAATATATATATATATATATTTATATATATATATATATATATATATATATATATATATATATATATATATATATATATATATATATATATATATATATATATATATATATGTGTGTGTGTGTATATATATATATATATATATGAATGTCCGATATATACAATTTATTTATTAAAGACATTTTTATGTTTAACGTTGTTATTTATAAATATAAAAATGTCTTTAATATATAAATTGTCGGACCTTGTCCATTTCTTAACATATGACGTCATTTGTTTACATTCGATACGCCAGAGCAGTTATGAATGTACGAGATTCATGGAAGATTGAAGTTTATAAACAGTAAATTCGACCTTGTCTACCGTAAGGTTCTTTGTGGCCGAGCGGTCAAGGCACGTCAGCGTATATGACGGTTCCGTATAGGATGCAGGTTTGAATCCTGTCAAAGAACGAATATTTTCTATGAAAATTTCTCGGACATTCAGGCCGGTGAATGTTATTTAATACTGTTTATCATAAACAGAGCATTTGCTTAAATACTTGTATCTATAAATAACAACGTTAAACATAAAAATGTCTTTAATAAATAAATTGTCGGACCTTGTCCATTTCTTAACATATATATATATATATATGTATATTATTATTACTGTTATTTTCATTGATTTCTGGCGTTTACACATTTTTTCTGGGTCCCGCCCAGGGACCTAAGGTTAGAAATGGCGTCATGACACTTTCCACTGACAAACAAAAAAATAAAAAATAAAAAATAAAAAAAAAGAATCTTTTCCTACCAGTCCTAGGGCTCCAACTACAACAGGGATTGTTGATGTTCCCATATGCCACATTTTCGAGATTTCTATTTCAAGGTCCTTGTACTTTGACAACTTTTTGAATATCTTCAAAGATACATTGCAGTCAGCAGGGACTGCCATGTCAATAAGGAGGCACCGTTTTTGTTTGTGGTCTTTAATAACAATATCTGGCCGGTTGGTCATGATTGTTCTGTCAGTGTGTATTGTGTAGTCCCATAGAATTGTTACAGGTCCTGTCTCCGTAGCCGGGTCTCGGTGGTGTTCATACCAGTTTCTTTCAGTTTCCTTCCCGTAGAAGTTGCAGATTTTCCAGTGCAGATATTGGCCCACTCTGTCATGTCGAGTTTTATATTCTGTGGGTGCCAACACCGTGCAACCTGATACAAGATGATCAATCGTTTCTGGATATTTATCACAGAATCTGCATTTTGGGCTGACACAATATTTTAGTATATGTGCTTGATAATTCCTAGTTAGCAAGCATTGGTCCTGCGCAGCAAGGATAAAACCTTCAGTTTCCGCTTTCAGCACTGCACTACGTAGCCACTGATGGGTACCTGTTTTGTCTACGTCAGCTTGTTTGGTAAGGGCAGAGTATAGGCCATGAAGCGGTTTATCTTGCCATCACTTCTGTATCTGGTCGGTTGCATTCGTCTTTGCTGTCTTTTTTAGGTATTTTGCAGTTTCAGCCGGTGTATTGTGCTGTAGTTGCATCTCTGCGCCCATTTGAATCTCCATTTTGAATTTGTTGGCTTCTTTCATTACGGAGTAAAGACGCTTACTACTTTCATGTTCCTTGACACATACCATCATCCAGTCTTCTGTAATTTCCAAATATCTTTGGAGGCCAATTGTTGTAGTTTTGTAGGACAGTTCTAGTTGAACTAATCCTCTGCCTCCTTCGGCTCTGGGCACATACAGACGATCAACATCAGCTTTGGGATGATGCATGCGATAGCAAGTGAGAAGCTTTCTCGTTTTGGCGTCCATTCGCTTAATTTCAGCTATGGTCCAGTTAAGGACATTAAAGCTATATTGCACCCCAGGGAGAGCCAATGTGTTTATGGCTGATATTCTGTTTTTTGAGTTTAGCTCAGTATTTAGTACCAGACGTACACGCCTGTAGTACTCTTCTCTTATTTTTTCCTTCATTTGGGGGTGTTGTATGCCATCTCCTTCGCTTTTTATTATTATTATTATTAATAGAAATCTTATAAGTATAAGAAACTATACTCGCTCGGAAAACCTTCGGCGTCTTGATTTGCAAATAAACAAGTCAATACCAAAGGGGGAAAAATGTATATAAAAAACGAAAACCAAGAACATGTACGTTGGCCGAAAATAATCGTCCAGCATGCAAGTCCAAGGCCCAAAGGAAAAAAAAACGACCGCCAAATAACTAAATAAAGTGCTCAATACAGTGAATAGAGCAGACCTAGTTAAACCTGGAGTTCCAGACAAACCTACCAAGGTTTCACCTAAGCGGATCGTCAGGGAAGGCCGGCTATGACGATCCGCTTATTTGAAACATTAGTAGTCTTGTCTGGCTCTCTAGGTATATATATATATATATATATATATATATTAATAAATAAACATATACCTACGTTTGGTGTGCGACTACAGTTTTTTTGTCTACCCAACTCCTCGGGCACAAGATTAATTTTATTTAATAAAGTATAAATAAGTTCATGGGACGCTGATTCCTAGTTCAAAATTAAAATATTATAAAAATAATACTAAAGCAATAATGCGGTTTAAATGCAGGGACAGAGGTGTAGGTATGAGTCGATAATAAAAATGAGAGAAAAAAGAGGGAATTAATGCAAATGGCAGCAAAGAGAAAACTACACAGAATCAAAAAAGAAACAGCTCAAAAAAATCTTGTACACATATCGAGTAACGAGGGCTTGTGAAATTAACTCACACAGGGCATATTGAAGATAGGATAGATAGAAGAATGCAGTGAGTCACTTATCTGAAGAGCCCGTGTGAATCGATGACGGGACTGCGGAAAAGATGCTTAAAAAAAAGCAGAAATTGTTCTAAGAGCAAGAAACGACAGTAAATTTTGAAGAAAAATGATCGCTCATTTTTTAAATGAACACGGCGCCATTTTGAAATATGTATGAAGCCCATGGAAAAGTAAAAATGTGTAAGCTTTAACTAAAAATTTTCTCTATAAATCAATTAATTTTTCCATCTTTAGGCTACCTAGAGAGTGCTGGACAATCGTCTCAAAGAAGAAGCGACTTGAAGCAATGGTAATGTAGTTTCCCAGAATAATTTCGAGGATAACATCAACTGGTTAAGTGAGCCACGAATATTTAGAGAAAATAGTCACAAGAAGGAATTTACACTTAACATTAGGAAGAGACATTTGAATTACTAGGGTGCATACTGAGAAATGCGGATTTGGCATTGTGTTCTCGAAACTTAGACATCTCATGAAAGATAAGTCGATTGAATGTTTACGAGGTTGGGCTGAAAAGCTCATAGGCTGACTATGATGGAATGAAGCTAAAGCTGTAAAATCTTGCACGTATTAATTAGAAATCTTCTTATTAATACATTGTTTCTCTCCGGGTAATACCCAGCCTTTAAACATTTCATCCCGTCTTAGTATTAATTTATTGGTTATTTTCACTCTAGTTCTATACTGAGCAATTTCTTGAGAAATATATACACACATTGAATAACCGTAAATTCTAATAAATGGTATTTTGTATGTAGTATTGATTATTATTACTATTATTAAAAGATAGATCGGAAAACAGATGAATAAATAATAGGTAAGAGAATCATAAAATGAAAAAAAAAATCACAATGACCTATTTCGCTCGGAGAAAGATTTTGTCAAGTATAGTGGAGGTTTCATTGATGAAATCAGTCTTATAAGTAAAGTGGGTGTACGAGCGGGTAGAGATACAACAAACACGCGTAATAATTATCATTTAACGTAAATAAATGTAATGTTAATATCCTGTTCATGTAGAGGTTTAATATATTCAGCTTATTCCGTGTACTTTTCTTTCATTCCTGGATCTATAGGCGTCACTTGAACGTTATTTCCCCATTTGTTATATATATATATATATATATATATATATATATATGTGTGTGTGTGTGTGTGTGTGTGTGTGTGTGTGTGTGTGTGTGTGTGTGTGTGTGTGTGTGTGTGTTTGTGCACGCTCGCGTGTGAAGAGGGAGGGGGAGAGGTACATATATGTCGCAAATCTTTCATAGGTAATTCATGATAGATATTAAGAAAGAAAGAAAGAAAGAAAGAAAGAATGAATGAATGAAAGAAAAAAGAAAGAAAGAAAGAAAGAAAGAATGAAAGAAATGTAAGAAAAAAAAGAAAGAAAGAAAGAATGAAAGAAAGAAAGAAAGAAAGAAAAAATGAATGAAAGAAAGAAAGAAAGAACCGAAAGAACCGAAAAGAAAAAGTGAAGAAATCATAATAAACAAGAAAGAATTCACTTCGGTAGATGAAAGAAGAAATGAAAAATAAATAAAATGAAAAAGAGAAAACAAGAATCGGAAATAAAGAAAAAAGAAATAAATAAATGAGGGAGGTTGAAATGAAGAAATATAATGATAAATAAAAAAGGGAAAAAAAAGAAATACATACCGAATGAAAAATAAATAAGAATTAAATAAAGGAAAAAAGAAAGAAAGAAAAACTATGTCGGAAAAAATAAAAAAGAAAAGTAGTATGTAGGAAAAAAAGAAGAATCAAATAAATTATAAAGAAAAACAAAAAAGAAAAGAAAAAAGGAATATATTAAATAAAAAAGACAAAAGATAAAGAAATATAAAAAAAAAATATGAACAGATATCTAAAAACAATATTTTTTCTACATTTTTACCATGGCGACTAGCGTCGCCATTAACTTCTAAGTAAGATTCCCTTTGATTTACTCGCATTTCATCTCGGATTCAACAAAAGTTCCGCGAGAAAAAATCAACAGGAGAAGAATCGTTGACAAACCTCATGTTTTACTCATTGAATTGAAATCAATAACTTGTTCTGATGTCTCGTATGATGACAACCATTCGAGACAAACTCTAGCAGTAAACTAACTTGCTACGACCTACAGGGTGTCAATTTGGACGAGAAAGTTCGCGCAGGAAATAGACTTCTGTGATCCTCTGAAGTCAAAACACTCAGACCCTTCTTTTGAATCCATGTATCTTCTTCAGAAGTTAGTGTTACACCTTTCTCATTTCTTTTGATCTGCCGGCTTGCATTCTTTGAATCTGTCTTTATCTGTCCTTTATACTTTGATAGATTCTTCCTGCATTGCGAATGTAACTCTATACAACTTAGTTCTTTATTATCAATTTCTTTATTTTAGTTTCTTGTATATATTTTTTTCCTTTCTGAACTTACACATCCTCAGTTATTTTCTTCTGTCTTTTGATTTTTATTGAAGTATTTTTTCTTCTTTTATCGATTTTGTCATCATTTCCTTTCTAATTTTCTTATCAGTTTTCTTCCCCATTATTCGACGTAAGTTTTTTTTTTAAATCCTTTCTATATGTTGGGATGATATAAGAAAGGTTTGATAACGTTTCTCTGTAAATACTTCGTGGAAATATTATATGGCAAGTGTTCACAAAATCATTCAATACATCTGTTACTATCTACACACTGTCAGCAATCTGTTATGAAGTAAGAGTCATTTTTTTTTAATAAATGTAAGACAAGATAACTATAGTCATATTCGTCCAGGCGGCAGACTTACAAATTGGTGATGCCATAATAAAGCAAATATAAACATTCAAATAACTGAAAAGTTTTATAACAGATGAGAGATATTTCGTTTACCTGTCACTTGTCCAGATATATTTGGTAGAGCAGCCGTACCCTGTAGCGAACTGGCGCTGTTTATATGTATTTCTAGAAATAAATAAAGAACAAACAAAAACGTCGCCCTGTGTATGACGGTAAACTACATCAAAGAGCAAAATCCCTGATCAGGAGATTGAAGTTCTGGAGGAGAGTAGTACAATCTCTTAATTGCTGTTGTTGTAAAGTCCAACATGGCCACGGGAGATGGCTAGGCTGGTGTAGAGTAATTTCTACTTTGTCCAGTGTAAGGATTTTAATGAAATGATCGAAGACACAATCGGCCATAATTTTTTGAGCTAAAAAGCAACATTATATTATAAAGCGTCATTATTTTCTTTCTTGTTTATAGCGAGATTCATTTATTCTCTCTATAACTTTTATAGTATTGATGCATACACACATCTACACATGCACACATACGGGGTGCGATGAATAAACTGCCGGCTAAATGACTCAAAAATGAAAATAACGTCGATATCTCATTTTAAGAGATAGATTTACTAAAATTACACAAAAATATCTTGAAATACTAAAGAGTAAATTTATTCAATAAAATCGTCATTGGCTTCAACATCGGCCTCCAGACGACTTCGGACTCTCCTGCATCTCTTCTGGACGGTCTCCTTGTTTAAGTTGATGAATATATGTTTACATAGCCTGCGATTGATAAATTGTCGTCGAAATGACTCAAAAATGAAAATAAAATTGACATCTCATTTTAAAAGATATATTTACCAAAATTACATAAAAATATCTTGAAATACTAAAGAGTAAATGTATTCAATAAAATCGCCGATAGGTAAATTGTCGCGATATTATATTTTAATTTCACGCAAGCGCGTTGTTTGATTTTGATTTTATTGACTGCAATGTAGAGTAAGGTTCGTTCAGCAACGTCTGCGAGAAAAAGACTACCTGACAGAATTCCCTTCCTCAGAAATTTGGAAAGGGCATGATACACGACATGGCATTCCCGCCGAAAGCTCCATTACGAATATTTCAGAGTGTTTGGTTGTCAATCTGAGAACAGTGCAGAGGATTCGGAAAGAGTTTGATGATTACGAAGGTACGGCAGTATTCATTTATTAAGTTAATCCTAAGCCTTCTGCTCACATCAGTCATCCTCAGAGTGGTTAGAGAGACATCAAACAAATATATCCACTGTCAAAGGTGGTATTTTGTTATTTTGACTTAGAAAAATGCGATGCGACCTCAATAAAAAATATCCAAATGTTTAACAATTTTTGTCTTCATTTTCCCAAGAAATTAAAGCAAATGTTCGAACATTAAAACACCTCATGATCAGACATAATAGGCATTCATTGTTAATAATATATGTTTAAATAATAATCTGCTGCCCTGATGCACTATATATGTATATATATATATATATATATATATATATAGATATAGATATAGATATAGATATATAGATAGATAGACAGATACATATATATATATATATATATATATATATATATATATATATATATATATATATGAATTCCCAAGAGGAAAGAATCCAATAGGACTCATTTTTCAGGACAGAGTAAGAATATAATATAAAATATAATATAATTTTAGCGTTTGAGCCTTTTATAATATATATATATATATATATATATATATATATATATATATATATAGAGATAGATAGATAGATAGATAGATAGATAGATAGATAGATAGATAGATAGATAATATTAGTGGAAAATATACATACATATGCAAAATATATAAATACCCATACATGTATATTTTCAGAAAAAAATTCCAAGAGGAAGAATCCAGGTAGAGCTCAATGTCTAGGACAGAGTAAGGATATAATAAAAAGGCTTAAACACTAATATTCCATGGTCATAATTTATTCCATTGGAATCGTAAATACGATCCAATTTATCAGACCTCCAAATTCAAAAACTTTTTGAATTTCTTTTCTTTTTGAATTTGTAGGTCTGATGAATTGGATCGTATTTACGATTCCAATGGAATAAATTATGACCATGGAATATTATGTTTAAGCCTTTTTATTATATATATATATATATATATATATATATATATATATATATATATATATATATATATGTATTATATTTCTTCGATACCATACTAAGCCCTACAGTTAATGGATTAGAATTAAAAAGATTATCACATCTGAAGTAATAAATGTGATCTAATAATCTAAAATCTAATATTCATAAAATAACACGAAAATAAATTCCTGAATAATTATAGTCTTCTATTTTAAAGCCTCACAATTTGTAGTCCTCCCTATTTACATGAAGGGACATTGGTTGTATTTAATTTCACCGAATAGCCTACCAACAGACTGAGCAATATTCTGCTGATTCCGCTTTGTTTCAGAGAGCGAAAGATGGGGGGAGAGAAAACGAGAGAGCGGGAGAGATGGGTAGAGAGGGAGAGAAAAGGAGATTTCTGATTTCCATCAGCAAGCCTTATTCTGACCTAAGTGAATTTGGCTAACCTGATACTTCACAGACAAATCTTCTCAACAGACATGGAATGGAAAGACTATGTTAAATCCATTGCTGGGTCAACTGGTAAGAATATTGACAGACTAGGTCGTGCTAGACAATGTTTCTCTCCAAAATCTATCTTACATATTTACCATTCTTCCATGATTTGAATATTGCTGCCATATATGGTCCGGCCCACCTGTTGTATATATAGATATCTCTGATAAAATCCAAAGAACAATCAGCAATATTATTGGTCTTAATCAGGCATGTGGGTCTCAGTCACTTTACTACCGCCATAATATCACCTCCCTTCTTCTGCTTGGAGAGAGAGAGAGAGAGAGAATGTGTAGCCCTCTCTATTTACATGAAAAGAAATACATTGTAAATGCATTTAATCTCACCGAATGTCCTTAATAGTTGATATATAATGCTAGTAGCAAAGCTTATTAGCTTTATAAATCTTAGAAAATAAATATTATAACCAATCTTCATGAAACTAGACACATCGTATTAACTATTGTCTCAATATCGACTACAACAGAAACGCATTTATCTAATTTTAATCTAAAACTTTTAATAAGTTCTACAAAAACCATAAAAAATTCCTTTGATGCTATGTTGTTCCAAAGCTTTTTGGTATGTCATGCTTTAATGAATAAAAGAACAAAAATATATACCAAAAAATTATCATAAAACTAAATGCCATGCTATTTTTTCGTCTGTTGACATCGTTGTGCCAGAAGAACTTTCATGCTTATAACTGCACCCATTTTCAACATCATCCATATTGTTGAGCCTCCATCCACGCACGAAATTATCCTCGGCTCGGAAAATGTGGTAATGATTACGTAATGGCTTGTCTATAGGCGATTTGAGGCAACACTTCGAGCCACTCAATGTTGCACTATGTCACAATAGCAGTTTGTACTGGTACATTTCCATGCTGTTGGTGTGCGCAACTTAATGGATAATGCCGTGTAACGGGCTTCCAAAATTAGATACTCACCTGCCTTCTTTGAATCCTAATAGCCAGCGTTCACAGCATGCGCATCTGGTATGAGCTCAAAGCATACCACTCCCGGTAAATTCAAATATACTTAAGACATGACCTTTGTTTGAGAAAAGTGTCCATAGCCTGACCGAAATGAATCCACTGAGATTTTTTATTAGGATTACGAAAATAGATTCATTTTACACTTAGTGTTGGAATTTGGCGTCAAAAACAAGCATTTTCCCAATACACTATTTACAGTTTTCGGACTATTTTCTCGTCTTTGTCGTCATACTTATCACAACGTTTCGGCTATTGTACCCTCCGGCCATCTTCAGCTAGTTGGAATGTCGAACTGAACCCTCTGTTTTGCTCACTGGTGTAGACTCTTTTAGTTCCACGTGCCATGTTTAATGGAGGCCAATTATCAGTTATCTCCTATTAATTCCCCCCTCCAAGTTCTCAACTGCCTTAACCGGTAATTCAACTCACACTCTTTGGGTCATGTCACTAGATCTAACTAACGCCTTTATCCACTCTGCCATGTGTCTTTGTAATAAATATGGCGACAAAGATGAGGACAATAATCCGAATAATGTACATAGTGTACATAATACCTCATCTCAGAAATATAGACAGACTTTTCCAATAGTTGTTTGCAAATGTTCACTCATCGCTGACACTGGTCATCCGTCATCTATTTAGGAATGTTTGAGAAAGTCTGTTCATAAAGACGCAATTATAGAGGCATCGATTGATGGTGCTTTGTGAGGACCATGCTCTGCCCATAATATAGGAGGCCTTGTGCTTCATTGTTGTTAAACTATTTCAGGCAGGCCTTCATCTTCCACAACGGAGGGTTTCGTTGGCTTTATTTCATATCAAGGCTAGTGTCACCTTTCTAGTATCGTTTGAACCAGTTTTGTGCCACACGCTCGTTGGCAATTCATAGGTATTCCATATCAATCATTTATTTGGCCACTGCCGTTACATTCGGTCCTTTTTGGAACATGTAACATAAAATGGCTTTAATTGTAATTTTGTCATCTCTCATTATTAAAGCTTTTAAAAAAAAGAATAAGTAATGTTTATATACTACATAATTTTTTTTTAAAAATGAACTATTTAGCGACCATGAAATGAGCTGAATAAATTAATGATCGAATATGAAGGTACGGTTTGCCAAAAATTATTAGTGAAAATCCGAAAAAATATCTTTTGAATCAACCTGGTATGTAAGAAAATAATGTTGCACATATAAGAAATACGGATGACATTGTTAGTGTAGCTTTGTGGCAGAGTAAACTAAGCTTAAGTTTATTTATTCGGTTGTGTTAGCTCGGAAATTCATAAGTCTATACCGCTAAACATGATGACCTTGGTTCAAGGTCGGAAGGTCATTAGAGTTTCATTCTGTGTCATAACATATTTGATCCAGTTAAGTGGTTGCTGGGTGACCAACCCAACTTGCTCTATGGCTAGGTGTCTAGAAAATTAAATCCCGTGCGAGTTCTGTCTCCTGCAAAACGCATTCTGCGTTTGCATAAGATTATAGTACTATCAGGGACAGGTCCATAGAGCTGTGATTTAGTTGGATGTTGTCTCCAGGAGATTTTAATTACAGCCCCTAACATTCGAGTGTAGGTTCCATCAAGCGCAGACTGTAGAGATTTTGTCAATGTCCAGGCAGTGGCACCATATATTAATACCATCTCTATAGTAGCTCGAAAGAATCTCTGCTGAGTTTGCCTGGTAGATCATATTTCCAAAATACATCCATTATATTAAAGGCGGCCCAGGCTTTAGCTAAGCGATTTTTCACTTGATTTTCAGTAGAATTTATTTCACTTCCGAGTTATGTAAAATATTCTATATAGATTTTATTCGCCCGAGAGAGTTTGTATTGAAATGTGCTGGATGAAGCCTATGGATTCAGTTTTAAGGATATTGACATAAAAACAAACATCATTGCGAGAATTTTCTTAATGATGTAGAAGAATTGTGACATAAAGTCAAAGGAAAAGGCAAAAAGAAGAAGAGAATTTGATAATGTTTGGCAAGAGAAGTTCGCAATACTTGCGGTTTTTCTCATTGTTATCGAGCTTGTCTAGGCTTAGTAAATAATTATTTAAAAAAACTAATTCCATAATATATGCCTGCATTTCTAGGATGACGAATTACCTTTAATTATTTTATTAACAGTCAAACTGATGTACTCATCTTTGCTCTTCAGTATCTGATATTTCTGAGATGAGGTATATACGCTTTTCACATTATTCGGAGTATTGTCCTCATTTTGTAGCCATGTTTATCACAACGTTTCGGCCATTGTACGCTCCGGCCTTCTACATGTGGTTGGAATGTCGTACTGAGCCCCTTATTTCGCTCATTGGGGTAGAGTGTTCTAGTTCCAAGTGCCACGTCTAATGGATGTCAGTTGTCTCCCGTTAATTCCCCTCTCAAGGACACATGGCTCAGTGGATAAAGTCGTTAGTTAGATCCAGGGACAGGACCAAAATTGTGTGAGTTCAATACCTGGTTAAGGTGGTGGAAAGCTTTGAGAGGGGAATTAACAGTAGATTAACTGACATCCATTAGACATTGCACGTGGAACAGTCTACCCCAGTGAGGGAATAAAGGGTTAAGTTCGACATTCCAACCACCTGAGGAAGACCGGAGCGAACAACGGCCGAAACGTTGTCATAAATATCGCTACAAATATGAGGAGAGTAGTCTGAATAATGTAAATAGTGTATCTTTGCTCTTGTTATCACAACGTATTAGCACTTGTCTTCAGGTATATGTTACACTTAGGGATTTTCAAACTGAATCCTTTATTCAACTGACGAGAGTAGATCGTTCATGTTCTGCGGTCCAGTAACTGAGCAATACAGTAGTTAAGTATAAGACTAGTTATAGTGAAACGATGTATTTGTTAAATATCTTCACATACATTCAGACTGACACTGTAAAATTGGTTCATTTTTAGCCTCTACCAAATTGCTGTTTTTATATTCGAATATTTTTCTCCAATCCATACAGGCATTTTTTTTTGTTCTACAATCTCGGGTTAAATCGTGAAGCTCATGTACTTTCAGCTTCCTTTTATCACCTTCTAATCATGCATTTGATTTTTCTCTTTTCTCTTACTTTTTTTTTAAGCTCATATTTTAACCGGGATCTTTTTGTTTTTTGCATAATCCACAAGATATTTTTTTTATTTATTCTCTCTACAATTTCAACTCTTCTAAATTTTGTGCATGTATGTATATAAATACAGGGCAACAATAAAGTCACTATACAGTTATTTATAATACAAAACAATATCGCTAATTAATTTACTATTGTTTACCATAGCATTTTACTGTTATTAACCAGAATTAACCAGAACCATTTTAATAATACATTTCTGGAATGTTGATTACTTGCTTCGACTTAATTGTTATTGTAAATAACTATATAGTGATTTATTGTAACCGTGTATGTACATGCCTGTGTAGCTAATCAATATTTCATTGGTTGTATCGTTTCCACCGGCTTATCAGCCATTTGCAGGTTATTTAAAACCCGTAAGTATTTTTAGTTTGTAAGATTTTTTTTGAGATAATAATGGTTTAGTGATATAAGCCTTGCTAATTAACCCATAGCTGGGGAGAAGATGTGGATTTCTAACTTTCCAAACATCATATGCGCTTAATTCCCAAGTGGATACCCATTTGAAGTACTGATCATGCTTGATGTTGATTAACTTAGGTGAGTGTACAGCAGTCGCTGTTAAGACGTGATGTAGCAGTAATCCTTATTATAATTAGATGGACCAATAGAAATTCTACACTTGTCAGTTTGGCATATCATTTTAATATTGTATGTAGATAAAACCTAAATATTCATTAAATAACCATACCAATACAGAATATCGCGTCAATTTTTGCATTTCTTTTAATCATGTAAGACGAATCCTTTGAAATTACACTGAAAATCATAATTTTATTTCTGAAAATAATTATGCCTGGTTGCAATATTTTATATTACTATAGCATTTTACTGAAGCAGACATTAAATGCACAAGGACGTTATCGCATCCTTTAACGTCCATTTTTGTTCATTGCATGTTTCATTTTGTTTAGCGGCATATAAACCCATATGGAATATTTGATGATAAAGTCTAAATATTTTGTAAATCATTTCATACATTAAGAGTAATAGGTATGTTTTTTTTTATTTAAATATATAATTTCTAGATCATAAAATGTATTGCTGGTAATTTTTCTATAAAATGTATTGTTGGTCATTTTTCTATAAATATATTGCTGGGACGCAAACGAGTCCAACCGCCCTAGGCCAGGTTGGAGCTTACAACAAGAATTATGAGGTGGTTCCACTCTACTCCAGAACTTCAATCTCCCGATCAAGGATTTTGCTCCTTAATGTAGTTTACCATTATACACAGGGCGACGTTTTTGTTTGTTCTTTATTTATTTCTAGAAATACATATAAACAGCGCCAGTTCGCCACAGGGTACGGCTGCTCTACCAAATATATCTGGACAAGTGACAGGTAAACGAAATATCTCTCATCTGTTATAAAATTTCTCAGTTATTTAAATGTTTATATTTGCTTTATTATGGCATCACCAATTTGTAATTCTAATATTTGGCTGTTTCTTTTGGCAACAATCATGCATTCTGTCTCAATGCTCTTGATATTCAGTCCTTTTTTCTAGTATTCCTTCACTGCCTTGTATATGCTTTCGAGTAACTTCCTTTCTGAGTCTGGTACCAACACTGGGTCATCTGCATATCATATTTTATGATTTTAGTCGTCAATAAAGAATTCTGATAAGACATGTAATTCACTCAGTATAGCCACACTTTTGAGTTTGGATAAGTCTGGTGAGAAGATACATCCTTGTCTTACAAACCTTTTGTATATTTACTGAATTTATTCTTCATTTATATGCAGATTCCCTGTGTAGGTTCTGGAATATTCTAATGGCATCTTAGAAGAACTGACGAATATTCCAATAGATAATATGATGTAAATGTTGAGTTTCTGTACACAAATAACACACTTCGAAATGGGATCACACATATATTGACAGGTTGAGGGTTTAGCAATGGGCTCACCATTATCACCAGCAATGGCGAATGTATACATAGAATACATTGACGAGATGGCATTAGAATCTATATCTCTAAAGCCAACTATATGGTTAAGGTACGTAGATGAAACCTTCATACTCTGGCCACAACGGGAAGATGTTCAGGTTCTACTGGACCATGTGAAGTCAATAAGACCTTCGATACAGTTCACAATGGAGAAAGAGAGTAACCGCGCACCCCCATTCCTGGATTTTCTAATATCACGAATAGAGCATGGATTCAAGATATCTGTATACCAAAAACTAACATTCACCAGACAGTAGCTCAATTTCAACACCGACCATCGATACAGCGTAAAGAAAGGAATCGTCCGCTGCTTACAGCACCAAAAAAAAGTCATAAGTGCCGACCCAGAGATATAAGATAAAAAACTGGTCAGTATAAGTAGTACCCTACAACGTAACAACTATCCTGAGTACATGGTAGCAGCCCAAAAAAACTGGGATAGGCCGGTACAAGAGGATGACAACAACACTCAGAAAACTGTCTGCCTGCCTTATGTGAAGGGGTTATCAGAGAAAATACAAATGACCTGCAGTCCATATAACACCAGGACAACCTTCAAAAGCTTGACGACACTTCGCATATATGTCTCCCGAGAGGAGAACATGGCTAAAGACTGCATGTATGCTATCCCGTGCAGCTGCGGAAAGAAATATAAAGGGGAGAGAGGTCGCCCGCTTAAGGCAAGGTTTCAAGAACACCAGAAAGGTGTAACACGAAGGGAAGTGGAAAAATAAGGCATGGCTGACCACATATGGAGAGAGAAGGGAGATCACCGCCCTCTGTGGGATCAAGTTGAGATCATAGACAAGGAACAACATTGGAAAATTCGTAAACATAAGGAATCAGCACATATGTTATGCCACAAAAATCCCCAGAGCCGACCAAGCATAGAAATGAATACAATATGGGAACCAGTAATAAGGAGTGCCAGCGAAAAGCGATAATAACAACAAAAAATGCAATATGAGCGCTGGTAAAAACATGGGGATAACAGCAAAAATTGCAATATGAGTACTGGTAAAAATGGTTGCTGAAAACATTAGGTTTATAAAACCCAGAAATTCATGCACAGATGTCCTCAAGGACACATGGCACAGTGGATAAAGGCGTTTGTTAGATCCAGTGACAAGACCAAAAGAGTGCGAATTCAACTTTCAGAGGGAAATTAACAGGAGATAACTGATAACTGACATCCATTAAACATGGCACGTTCAACTAGAACAGTCTACCCAGTGAGCGAAATAAAGGGTTCAGTTCGACATTCCAACCACCTGAAGAAGGCCGGAGCGCACAACGGCCAAAACGTTGTAATAAATATGGCGACAAAGATGAGGACAATAGTCTGAATAATGTAAATAATTTACATAATACCTCATCTCAGAAACATAGACAGACATTTTTTGTATATCTTTAAGGCATGAACTACCAGAAATCCATGCAAATAGTCTTTCAGAACGTTTTCCATTCAACCTGAGGACTCCAAATACATCTAGATTTATTGATGTCCTCTTGTAACACATTTTTGAGATTTTGATTCCAAGTTCCCTGTATTTTGATTGATTTTTTTTTTGTATTTTTTTTTTTGAGGGTCTTTAAAGATAAATTACTGCCATGTCAATAAGAAAGCACGTTCTGTTATTGTGGTGTTTGATTACGATCTCTGGAGGTTAGCGTTGAATGTTCTGTCTGTGTGTATTGTAAGTCTCATAAAATTGTTACCGGTCTTATCTCTGTACACGGGTCTGGTTGGTGTTCATACCAATTTCTTGCAGTTTCCTTTTCTGCAAACGTTGCACATTTTCCAGTGCAGACTGGTCCACTCCATCATGCTGAGTTATTACTATTATTATTATTATTTTGCTTGTTCCTCCAATCCGTCCTTAGCTAACACGTACGTACGTTACACTCCTTAAACACCTCATAAATAATGAACTAGTCTCTTTCTATCGCGTGGAAATTTGAAAAGACATTTTAGAGACGCTACTTGGTTTTAGCAAGAACATGAAAGAAAGAATGAAAGTTAAGCCATGTCCATACTTCATAAATAACGGATTATTTCGTTCTGAACGCGTGGAACGGCAGAAAACATATCAGAGTCGCTACTTGATTTCAGTTTTAAAGTGAAAGGATGAAAGGAAGAAAAAGAAACGATAACACACTAATGTGTTTAAGTGAAATGGAAAAATATATCAATTACAAATGTTTTTATTTGTACCCCGTGACCAACATTCATATTTAGGATTCTTATTGCGATATTTTGTTAATTTTTTTGTTTTTTTTTTAAGAACGAATGTTTGTTGTAGAATGATATCATCATTCCATAATATCCAGTCATTAACTTAATTAAGATTCACCAGAAAATTAAAATACGAAAACCCTGAAATAATCCCTGGTATTTCTTTTACTTATTATTTTATATCAACACAATATATTTTATGCCCACTTTAATTTAATGGCTATTGTGCGTGTGTTTACACTATTTAATTTTGAATTCAATATAGAACAAACTTTAAACAGACGGAAATTATCGATTTTTTAAAAACATTTCACCCCAAGCAAAGCGGGAAGCCACTCGCACGCAAGGGGCTACAGAGAGTTGGAGCGAGAGCAAAGAGGATTAATAGAGGAAAGGATGAATAGAAGTATATTGAATCTCTAACTATTTAAATGTAATGTCAATCGATGTCTCCATATACCTTGACATTACATTTAAATAGCTCGAGATTATAGCTATCAGGAAAATAAGAAATGGGGAGGGAGTTCCACAGGTGCGAAGTGCGAGACATATGAAGCTATTGGAGTAGAAGAAACGGCTACATTTAACAGTTTCGACAGTGAAAGGGTGTGAGAGAGATGCCAACCTAGTTGAACGCTTAAATTCATGAAGTTTGGGAACCAGCGAAAGCAGCTCATCGGAGCAGTTACCGTGAAAGTATTTGTAAAAGTGAGGTAACGGCACGTCTGTGAGAGAGCGACTGCAGATGAGATGACAGATCAGGGCCAATTACATTGCATATCCGTCTTTGGATTTTATCAATGACCTTGAGACAATTAGTAGGGGCCCCAGGCCATATATGGCAGCAATACTCCATGCAAGGGCGAATGGTTGATTTGTAGATTTGAAGGATTGACTCAGGCGAGAAAACTTTCCTGGCGCGGAACAGGAAGCCAACTTTCCTTGCCGTGGACGAAGCTATTGACTCAATGTATTCGTTTCATCTCAGGTCAGCAGACAGTATGAGACCGGGCATTCCCAAAGAGGTGCTCACGTGGAGCTGACCGTCAGACATTCTAATGAGAGGCAGGGATGATTCTCTCTGGAGAGTAATATAGAGAAGTATTGTTTTTGAGGCATTAAAGTTAACCAGCCAATTCCTGTCCCAGTCCACAATCGATTGAAGGTCTTTTTCTTGACTAACGGCCAGGTTAGATTTGTCGGCGACACTAGATTTGTTTTTGAGGCAGGAGTAAATAGTACTGTTGTCCACATAGATGCCTACTTGGGAACGTAGATTTTATTAAACACTAATAGTATATGTCCCTAGTAGTATACCCGTGCCATTTTCATTGTTAGAAATTATTATTAGGGAGATGCAACGAAAGACAAATAACTCTTGAATAATGTATTGATATTCAATAAAGTGGTTATAAAAAATGAGTTGCTTTCTGTATCGCGCCAGAAGGTTTTCCTCGTCTGAGTTCATCCTTTAAATCTCCCATTTGTCCTTGCATTGAAGACTGTTGCCTTATATGGTTTGGTGCCTCCGCTGTTCATCTCAATTTTCTAAACAAAATCCAAAGACGGATATGCAATGTGATTGGTCCTGACCTAGCATTTCAACTCCAATAACTTTCTCAGAGACTTGATGTGACTTCCCTCTGACTCTTCTACAAATATTTTCATGGCATCTGCTATGACGAGCTATTTTCACTGGTGCCTCAACTGCATGAATATAAGTGAGCTACTAAGTTGTCATCTCTGTCCCACATTTTACTGCCAAAACAGTTAAATGTAACCGCCTCTACTACTCCAAAAGCTTCTTCTTTGGCACTTCCCGACAGTGGAACTCTCTTCCGCTTACTCGCTTCCCTGATAACTCTAATATTCAAAAATTTAAATGTAATGCCAATCGACATCTTCTGATGACTTCATATTGATTCCAGTCCTTCTCTTTATCCTTTTCTCAAACACCCGTCTTTACTCTTACTTTCACTCTCTGTAACGCCATGTGTGCTAGTGGCACCCCGGCTTTGCTTGGGGTGCAATGCTTTAAAAAATAAGGAGACAAAGAACCAATTATTTCGCTCCTTTTATATTTTTAAAAGTTTAATGGTATCTGCGATTCATTCCTTACTCCTGGTATGATATAAATCGTTTTTTTCTCAATATCATTTCATGTAAAAAAAAAATTATTATTTACAAGGTTTACGTTGTTCGGACTATTGTCCTCATCCACGTTGCCATATTCACGAGGTTTCAGCCATTGTACGCTCCGGCTTTCATCAGGTGAATGGAATTACAAAGTGAACCCTACATTTCGTCCATTGGAGGAAGACTGTTCTAGTTCAAACGTGTCATGCATCTTTCCGGATATCTCGGTATCAGTTATCTCCCTTTAACTCAACTTTTTTATTCAACTCTGCTCTAGGCAGGCAGTAACTAGAATGGTCTACCCCGGTGACCGGAAAGAAGGGTTCAGCTCGAAATTCAAATCACCAAAGTAAAGCCGTAGCTTGCAACGGCCGAAAGATCGTGCATATGGCAACGAAATGGGGACAACACTCCGAATAATGTAAATAGTGTAAATAATTACAATACCTCATCCTAGAAATGTAGACAAAAATGTTATGTGCTTAATATAAGAGTGAAATGGCACTATCTCCCACAAGAAAAAGATTAGCAGCAGAACGCCGTAGACTGCCACTGAAAAGCCTATTTCAAGATCAAGCTGATGCAAGACATTCACGTTAATAAAGAAATGTATCTAAGTACCCTACATGAAAACCTGAACAAATAAAACAGCAATCTAAGATACGTAAGATTGTTTAGGCCGTTTAATTACACGGTTCATTTTGCTGGGGGAACTAATTTTGTCTCAATGCAGATAAATCTTATATTTGTGTCTATTATTAAAACGGTTATGTGAAGTAATCACGAATAAATTTACTAACTTATTCCGATTTACTTCACTTCCCACTACACATAGGACAGGAAAGATATAAATAAATATACATTGATAATTATTATATGGTTTGATAAGGCATATATTTTTTCGTTTCACTCTGGAATTCTGGGATTTATTTTCCTATACCCTTTCTTGTTTCTTTGTTTACTTTCTACTCCTTTCCGAAGATTTTGAAAAGTGATGTTCTAGTATTATCCGTCTTTAGAATTTTCTTTTTATATAGCCGTGAGGAAGTATCTCTTTGTGTTCGAAATCCAAGGCTTGATGTCACCGGCAACGTTCTTTAACCAAAGGGCCAATAACACGAGTTTATGTTTGAACCCCAAAAATGATAGCAATTCTTCTCCTCCTACACCCAGTTCTCTCCCCTGCTGGCTTGTCACAGAATAGTCAGCTGTTATCGGAACTCTGTCATTTCTCCTAGGCGATGGGTGACTCATCTCTGCTGGTAATTGGTTGTCGGAATTTATACATTTGTTGCTTCTGAACTCGTCAGGGAGTTTCGAGTGCGGTCGGGGAATTATGGGTAAAAAGAAGTTGAAAGAAAGACAGGAATAATAAGGTTGGGTTTTGCCACTAAGGAAAAAAAATATACGAATCAGGAATGAGTAGGTAAAATTTACAAAAAAATAAAATGCTATAATAAAAATAAAAGGAAGAATAGACAAAGTATAACTTAAATAAAAAAAATGTAGAATAATAGAAAAAAGAAAGAAAAATATAATTAAAGAAGAAAAAAAGTAAGAAAAATAGTAGGAGGGGAAAAGAAAGAAAAGAAGAAAGAATATATGGTGGAAAAGTAATCTATATAACGATCAAGTGAAGAAAGAAAGACATAATGAGTGAGAGAAAAAAAAAGAATAGTTAAAATATAAATACACGAAAAAGAAAAAGGAAAGAAATAAGAAAGAAAAGAAGGAAGGAAGTAATGAAAATGTAATTAAAGAAATAATTAGAGAAAAAAATAGATAAAAATAACGAAATAAATAGAGACGAGATTTTATAGAAATAATCTAAATAATGAACAAAGAAGTAAAGAAATAAAGAAGGAAAGAAGGAAGGGAGGGAATTTTAAGGAGGAAGGATCGCTAATGTTAGCAAAAGAAGAAAAACGAGAGAAAGATAGAAAGTAAAGAAAATATAATTAACGAAAAAGATATGAAAAATAACAGTACCAAAAAGAACAAAAGAAAGAGAGAAAAAAATATATAAATACAATCTAGATAACGAAAAAGAAAAAAAGAAAAAAAAAGAAAGAAAAAAAAAGAAAGAAAAAAAAGAAAGAAACGAACAAAGAGATGGCAATAAGTAAAGAAGATAGAGAGAACAAGCGATAATTGATCCTGGATTTTGACAGAAAGAAAGAAAGAAAGAAAGAAAGAAAGAAAGAAAGAAAGAAAGAAAGAAAGAAAGAAAAAGAAAAACAAACAAACAATTAAAGAGAGGGCAATATGATATAGTTGTAAAAAACGAAGAGAGAACAAGCGATATTTAATCCTGGAGTATGAAAGAAAGAAAGAAAGAAAGAAAGAAAGAAAGAAAGAAAGAAAGAAAGAAAGAAAAATAAAGAATCAAACAAATAAACTAACACACAAAGACAAAGATAGGGCAATATGATATAGTTGTAAAGAAAAGAAAGAAAAGAGAACATGCGTTATTTGATGCTAGAGTAAGAAAGAAAGAAAGAAAGAAAGAAAGAAAGAAAGAAAGAAAGAAAGCAATGTATGAAAAAAAAGGAAATATATGAAGAAATGTAAAAAATCAAAGGAGAACAATAGTGAATCAACTTAAGTTAGTAAATTTATTGACTGATTATTTCCCTGAACCATTTAATTATCTACACAAATAAAATATTTATCTGTATTTTGATAAAATCAGTTACCCAGCAAAGTGAACCGTTTAAAAATCAGTTCCTTTACTCAAACGTTTCTTATATTGCAGTCTTATTTGGTCAAGTCTTTCATATAAGGTACACAGCTACCTATAACTAGTACGTGAAAGAATCAAAACACGAAAGAATGAAATATATGTTAAGGAGAAGCTAAAAATGTAAAAGTTAATGAAACAAAGAAATAATGAAATATGTACGGAGTTCTAGTCTGACAAACGTATTGTCAGCCATCTTAATAAGCAAATATCCGACATATCTATTCTTGAATTTGATTTCGTTGTAAACGCAATTCCATATGCGAGTTTGAAATATATGACTAATGTCTGTTATTTAAATTTTTGATTCGGACAATTATAGAAAATATGGTAGACTGAAAATGAATATGCAATAATTAGCACAAGTACTAAGCACCCAGTACAATGCGATCTCTACTCTACTCAATAAATACTATATTTCAGAGGAACTAGCCAACCATTTCATACTATAAATGATTGCTTATGAGAAAATATGTTAACAAATACAGGAAAAAAGTAAGCAGAAAATCGTCTGAAAAATCCCAAAGAAATTTTCCTGCTGTGAAAAACTTAAGAAAATTATAAAATAGTTTTCAAAATAAGAATGTAAATTTCCTGAATTAAAGATTACAATATGAGAAGTAATAGACTGACAAATATTTTTGATTTGAATTGTTTGTTTAACGGCATATCAAATTCTTAGTGGGTCATTTAATGCTGAAATTTAAGTTTCGTGGGGGCTTTAAGAAACATAAAATCTACTTTCACAATAGAATGCATAATACAAATGATAGTCAGATTTTGTGCGTATACATGTTTGTTTGGACATAATTACTAGAGGCGGTGTCTGTTTTATGTTATAGTTTTGTTAAAGTTATATTTTGGAATATCCTTATGAAATTGTAGGATATCATATAGATTAATGCCATGAAAAAGTTTATTCATGTCGGTTGATTGGTTTTCTTTAGCGACATATCAAACTCTAGCGGTTATTTATTGGCGAAATCTAAATATTTGCCACACAATTTTATGGCTTCAACTAAATATATTTTGAAAGATATTATGACATCAACTAAATATATTTTGAAAGGTATGACATCAACTAAATATATTTTGAAAGGTATTATGACATCAAGTAAATATATTTTGAAGGGAATTATGAAATCAAGTAACTATATTTTGAAAGGTATTATGACATCAACTAAATATATTTTGAAAAGTCATTATGCCATCATCTATAGATAAAATGTATTGCTGGCCATTTTAAATGCTGTAAATAATCAGTAAAAAGTTGTAAACCAGGCTAATGATGACGCGAACGAATTGAAATATTTAACTGAATCGTAATAAAATTAACCTTCAATGGTATGTTGAAATCAACTTCAATTTTTATAACCTGAACCGTCAGTGATCCAACGGGTCGTTGGTAGACTATTTTTTTTTTTATAATATAAAAAAGTAATTTTATACTTTTGTAATGTTTTGTTTTTAATTGGGATTTACTAATTGCCCATTGCTGGGATAGTAACAGGTGCTATCAGCACTGGCCAGAGTAGACCTGGGAACAATAGCAATTAAGAGGTGGTTCCACGCTTCTCAAAACATCCAATCTCCCGATCAGAGGCTTACTGCTAGATGTAGTTTTTCGTTATACCCAGGACTGACAAAAATTAAATTTGTACCTTCTGAACCTTGAAAATATCGCGAAAGTATTGCGTCCTTAGAAGAGAGAACGTAATCATATCACTGACCAGACTTGAAATGGACTTAGATTTGGTAAGAGGCGATTGAAAGTTCTAGGAAACGTAATGGGGAAAGAAGACTTCGAAAGTTGATGTGCGGGTGGTGTAAATGATAGAGAAATCGAAAAGCTGTTTTCAAATCCCTGTTGCTTCCGTTACATTCACTTATGTACAAATATCAATGGGAAAAGTATGATACATGTCCTCTCCCCTTCTAAGGTTTAAATAGTGGGACTTATATTTAGGAAAAAATCGTAGTTTATTCTCAGAATATCTTTAATATCCAATTCACTCACAAAATGACTTATACTTACAATCAAAAATATGTTTCGACTATAAATTAAAAATAAAGAGATGATAAGTTATAACAATGAATAAATCAATGAATAAACTAGGAAAAGTTCATACTCAAAAGACCTATTGACGGAAAAGGAAAAAATGGGGATCAGTGAATAAACTAACAAACGAGCTTTTATAAATGAATGATATAATAAGGAGTTCACAGGATAGTAAAAAAGACAACAATTACAAAGCGTTTGTAGGAAAATGAAATAAAACCAATCAATAAAATAATAAAAAATATATTTTCTTATGATGCAATTAATGACGGAACCGGGTAACGTTTCTAATCATTTGCGTGATTTTATGACCCCATTTCGGTAAGGACGGAATTTTTCTTATTCCACTTTCCAAAGTCATTGATCGGATGTCTCTTGCAACTATATTCATGAAGTGATTTGGTCGTTCTAACACAGCGCAAAGCTGACTTGAGCTCGACCATTTTAATCATTCTTATCCTTACTTGCAATAATTTTATTCTGAACCCAAACACAAAACGAACAAACCCAAGAGACGCTGAGAAGTTTGTTTTACTACAGACACCATAAAAAGAAGAAAAAGTCCGTAGGAATAACCTAAGTTTTTGAATGCTTCCTTGTAGTTTATCTTGTATAGACTCGCACACACATAAAATGCACACGGACACACAAACTTTTATTTCCATAAATTCCAAATTGCTCACATTCTGAAGGGAAGTATCAAACAGGTACATAAATCATAGTGTTATGTCAAACTTCGAAAAAAAAAACCTTTAATAGTTCGATGATTACAGGCATTATCGGCTTGGAATTTTATTTTCTGAACACTCATTGCCAGGAATTGACAACATCTCGTCAGTAATTTATATCAGTGTAAATAATAAGTTCTGCTGCTTTGTTCAATGGAGATACCAAAATCAAGCGAGTACAAAATTTATACTATCTGGAGAATTTTTTTAACAGAGGACGGAAAGTTCGATAAGGATGTCCTTAGGCGCATTGTGATAGCGAAAGATGAATTCCAAAATCTAAGCTAAATATTAAGAAACAGAAAGATTTCTCTAGAATTAAAGAAAAGAATACAGAACCTTTTGCATAATATCAGTCCGCTTATAGAGCATTGAATGCAGAACAATCTCCTCACAGGATGAAGAAGAGCAATGAAGCAACAGAAATGCTGTTTGATAGAATGATGCCGAAAATACTATTGACCGAACATACACGTAAGAAATGGGAAACTCGACATGGTGTAATGGTTAACAAGCTTATCTCTCTAGAACCATTATAACGAGTAATGACGAGTGAGTTTGATCCTCACTGGGCGCTTCATACATTCGGCCTTGTGCTATATCAAAGCTACGCTTTGAAAATCACCAAACAGGCAACGTGGAAGTTTTAGAGAAAAGGGAAACTAAAAGGACACTGGCATTTAACATTAGTAAGAGACAGTTGAAATTTCTTGGGTACATAATGAGGAAAGCGGGCTTGGAAATTTTGATACCCACAGGTCAAATTGAAGGCAAGAGGGGTAAAAGAAATCAGTTCATAACCTACGTAACGACATTGAGTAAATGGATGACGAAACAAGGTTTACCATAGATAACGAAAAAAAATATTAAAAGATACAAACGACAGGTTTGGTTTGTTTTATTTTGTTTTTCGTTATATCAAGCTCAATGGGTTATTTAATGCTGGCAAGATATTTAGCATAGGTTCGTATGAATAGAATATGTATTCCTTGTAAGAAATTCGGTTTCATTGACGTATTTTTGTAAAGAGGGGTTTTGTCAAGAATCTTATATATTGATGGTAATATTTTTCTTTTTTCAAAAATGTATTGCTGGCATTTTTACTATAAAAAATCTATTTTTAAACTTTAATAGTGTTCTGAGCCCAGTTTTGGCGTAAACTATTTGCCTATAGCTGGGAGCCTAAGAGCTGGGCCTGGTAACCATAGCAATTGAAGATGATCGGACAGCAATTCTCAATATTTTATCAATCTCTTTGTGATTCTTGATATTTTCAATAATTCTATCACCTGGATGGTTTGCATTCTAGCTGCTTTTTTCTATTTTTCTTCTTTTTCAGAATCATATTATTATTATTATTTTTATTTTCTTTGATTTCTGGCGTTTACACATTTCTTTCCGGGTCCCGCCCAGTGACCTAAATTTGGAAATGGCGTCATGACACATTCCACTGACAAAAAAAAAAAAAAATTACATTGATAAAGCCCTTCGTAAGGTGTGGGCTGTACTTGTCAGAACAATTTTTGTATCTCCATGAGGCATGGACTTCCAGGAATCCCTTCAATTAGTCTACTGCAATTTTTTCCAACCAGTCCTAGGGCTCCAACTACAACAGGGATTGTTGATGTTCCCATATGCCACGTTTTCGAGATTTCTATTTCAAGGTCCTTGGACTTTGACAACTTTTTGAATATCTTCAAAGATACATTGCAGTCAGCAGGGACTGCCATATCAATAAGGAGGCACCGTTTTTGTTTGTGGTCTTTAATAACAATATCTGGCCGGTTGGCCTTGATTGTTCTGTCAGTGTGTATTGTGTAGTCCCATAGAATTGTAACAGGTCCTATCTCCGTAACCGGGTCTGGTTGGTGTTCATACCAGTTTCTTTCAGTTTTCTTCCCGTAGAAGTTGCAGATTTTCCAGTGCAGATATTGGCCCACTATGTCATGCCGTGTTTTATATTCAGTGGGTGCCAACACCGTGCAACCTGATACAAGATGATCAATCGTTTCTGGATATGTATCACACAATGTGCATTTTGGGCTGACACAATATTTTAGTATATGTGCTTGATAATTCCTAGTTAGCAAGCATTGGTCCTGCGCAGCAAGGATAAAACCTTCAGTTTCCGCTTTATTATTATTATTATTATTATTATTATTATTATTATTATTATTATTATTATTATTATTCGTTAATATATTAATCCAAAATTAAGGAGTAGCTTCATTACGATCAAATGCGGATGAAAGCCATTGAAACACCGGTTCTCGTACGATCACCGAAGTTAAGCAAAGTTGGTCCTGGTCCGTACCTATATGGGTGACCAATTGAGAATATCAGATTCTGTAAAATTAGATGAGCGATGTTTTGTAATGAATAACATTTTAAATCGGCTTCCCCATTTCCAATTCTGGTCGGGTTCGTCATATTCAGCTACGAAGAAATCCCCTTGGAATAGGAAGCAATCCACCTCGTCTCCCGCAGCTATGGGTAAAACTATTATTATCTAAAAAAATATTTTTACAATCTAAGAATATTGCCTAAATTTAAATAACAATCAAATGGTTGATAAACCTTAAAAAAACGAAGCAATCAATCAAATGCAATAAACAAAAGGACATCAATTCTTATCAAATATCCCGAACTCTTCTCAGCATTACATTCTTTTTAGCAATAAAATTCAGAGATTTTCTTCTTTTTTTTTTTTCCTTCGATTTCCAATTTTGAAAACATTATTCTATACTTTACGGAAATATTTCAAATGCGCTGATAAATTAAAGTACGTCTGTCATCTTCATACTAATTATCATTATTTTTATTTTTATTATTATAATATTTCGATTTCTACTATGATCACAATGCCTACTAAATCTGCGGGAAGACCTAAGGCAGATAGAGTTGTGTTATTATGGCTACATTTCATGATTTGTTTTTCTACCTCCCATAAAACCACTAGACTTATATGAACAAAGCACTTCTTTGTGTGGGCTGTTCTTATGAAAACGATCTTTTGTATTTATCTTAAGCTGAGATTTCCAGGTATTTTTTTTTAATTCTGTGGTTGTATCCTTTATTTTTTTTATTATTCCAAGTTCACCTACTATGATTGGTTCTATTCTTGTCTTGAATTTTCATATATTTTTTTCTATTTCGATTCCCAGGTCTTTATACTTCCACAAATTTTCAAATTCTTTGGTTGCTATGCCAGAATCCCCTGGGAAAGGCATATCAATTAGCAGGCAAGTTTTTTTTTTCTTTTAGGTTCTTGAAAATTTATTATATTTATTATTATTATTATTATTATTATTATTATTATTATTATTATTATTATTATTGATATTTGTTTAGTACGAGTTTCAAGTGAAGTCTCAACAGGACGATACAAATGACATTTTTTCGCGGGATTTGCAAACACATGATGTGTCACGTAATTAGAAAAAAATAATTTTATTAATGATGGTGGAAAAAGTATAGAGAAATCTAAACAAGTTTTGAGACGTAACCACAAGCATTATTCTTCGTAATCAACATATTTTAGGACTACGAGGAATTTGAAATTCGCTTTTGTTTGCAACTTTTGATGTCATTCCAAAAGACCCAGTAACAGCTGGTAAGGTTGTCTTTAAATGTCACATTCTACCGATTACCATCTTGAGTTCCTTGGATTTTATTATTATTATTATTATTATTATTATTATTATTATTATGTTTAGCATTTGCTTTCTGTATTAGGAGATATCTCCAAGATTCACTGAGGGATTTCAAGATACAAAGAATTTTTTTTTTTTAATCTGGAGATGCAAATACATGTGGATGACATGTAAATCTGGAAATATAATTTTGGTAATTGCTTGGCTAGAAATCTCTACAAGAGATAAGACGTATCCATGTGTATCATCGTTTGAAATTCACATATTAGAAAGCTGCCAGGAATTTGATCCAAACTTTAGTTTTCTTTATTTGATGTCTTTTCCAAAGACCCAATGCCAAAAAGTGGTGTTTGCTTGACATTTTATATTCTACTGATTTTCTGGTATTATTATGATTTCAAAATATTTGCTTCCGACCTGCATTTGTTTTATAAACAAAAGCTGGGCCCTTATCAATGACGTTAAGGAAGCGAAAGATTTGACTTTTTTATGTTTCTACATAATAATAAAATACAGCTATTGACAAAGATAACTAAACAGACTTGAAAGGAGAGGGGCACTGCGAGTAATAACTATTTTTGGCGTTTCCTGGAGAGATGGCTCACGAGGGATTACGTTGATTTGTTCTTGATTTCCTTTCTTTATCAGACCCAAAGCTCCAACAAAAGGAACATTTTTAGTTTATACGAGCAGCATATTCTATTATTATTATTATTATTATTGTTGTTGTTGTTGTTATGCTTTCTGTTTTGTATCCTGTAGACCTAGAATATTCCTTGTAGGGCGATCTTCTGGGCAACTTGTCTGTTGATTTTACTTGGGTAACTTTTAGCAAAATTGTCCATTGCTTTTCTCACGAGGCCCTGAGCTCCTTTTACTATTGGTCTCAGTCTTCATTCCCGACATCCTGTTAATCTCGATCACCAGATCCTTGTATTTGGACAATTTCTCGATAATTTTTATGGAGTTGTTTCTCTCAGATAATACTGCTATGTCAATAAGCATACAGTTCCTGAAATTTTTGTATTTTACAATATCTGGTATATTGGATTTTATTTCTCTGTCAGTTTGAATTGGTCAGTCCCAGGGGATAGTTACATCGTTATTTCTGGTAACTGTGTCTGGTTGGTTGTCTTACCATCTCTCAGTTGGTTTCGATTTTATGCTTCTTGTATATCTTCTAGTGCACATTTATTGCTACCTTGTTATGTCTCTTAGGTACATTCATATTTTTGCCAGTTCCAGACAGATGATGTGGTCCAGAGTATCATCATATTTTCCGTAGATCCTGCATTTCCGGTTAGTTCCATCCTTGATTATGTGACACAGATATGATCTGGGTGCGTGACTTTTATCCAAAGCTGCAATTTCAGGCCTAATGTCTCATCTTTCAGCCGATGCTGCTCAGCGACTGATGTGTTTTCTGTTGGTCACATCTGTTTTTGTTGTGATTATTATTATTATTATTATTATTATTATTATTATTATTATTTCCTTTGATTTCTGGTGTGTACACATTTCTTTCCAGGTCCCGCCAAGAGACCTAAGATTAGAAATAGCATCAAAAACAACAAAAAACAAAAAAAATAAACATAATGACTTCGTAAGATGTGGGCTGTCCTCCTGAGAACAATTTCTTGTATTTCTTCTTCTTCTTCTTCTTCTTCTTCTTATTATTATTATTATTATTATTATTATTATTATTATCCCTTTGGTTTCTGTGTATACACATTCGCTTCAAGGGCCAACCAGAGACCATAGGTCAGAAATAGTTTCATCGTTTTCCACTTATCAGAATCAATAAATAAACCTACATCAGATCATATATATTTTACATAGATAAACCTCATCGTAATGTGTGTGCTGTATTTGTTAGTACAATCTTTTGAAATTTCCTTTACTAGAGCCTTCTATTTTGATAGTTTTTTGAAGTTCTTCAAAGATACATTACAAGCTGTTGGAATTGCCATGTTAATAAGAAAGGACATTCTGTTTTGTGGTTTTTAATCACGATGTATGGGCGATTAGTTTTGACATAGTCTGTGTGTATTGTAATTTCCCATAAAATTATTACAGGTCCTGTCTCTGTAACTGGCTCTTGGTGATGGTCATACCAGTTCCTTACACTTTCCGTCCCAGGAAAGTTTCATATCTTCCAGTGTAGATATTCGCCCACTCTGACATGATTAGTTTTATATTCATTGGGTGATAACAGCGTGCAACACGATACAAGAAGGTCATTTTTTTCAGGATAATTATCAAATTATCAGTATATAGTGTCAACCCAATTTTTCAGTAACATTTCCTTTAATTTCCGTGGTATAATCATTACCTAACTGAATCCAACTAAAGAACTGAGGTCCGGAATTGTTTCAGGACATTTTGCACTGATTATTTTTGTAAAGATAAAAAATACAAAAAATAGCAAAATAAAATAGTATAAAATTTACCCAAAACATTTTGTTTAAAAATATTAAAATAATGTCAGTTTTATGCAGTTTGCTTCCTGTGAAAGTACTTATTATTATTATTATTATTATTATTATTATTATTATTATTATTATTATTATTATTATTTTTTTTTGATTTCTGGCGTTTACACATTTCAGTTC
>CAHIKZ030000502.1:740000-750000 GCA_903632075.3 Acanthosepion pharaonis | reverse complement strand
GTCCAAACTATTGTTAATATAATAACAATTATGTGGATTACAGTCAAACTATAAATAGTGTAATTATTATTATTATTATTATTATTATTATTATTATTATTATTATTACTACTACTATTATTAACATTATTATTATTACTACTACTACTACTACTACTATTATTAACATTATTATTATTATTATTATTATTAATAATAATAATAATAATAATAATAATAATAATAATAATAATAATGTAAAACGTCTATGATTTCCTTTTTCCTTTTTTTTTTATAAAATTACTCAGTGGAGACTGTCATGATACCATTTCTAACCTTAGGTCTCTGGACAGGACCCAAATGAAATTAGTATACACCATAAATAAAAGGAAAAACAATAATCAGATTGAGATAGGAAAAGATTTATATATATATATATATATATATATATATATATATATATATATATATATATATATATATATATATATATATATTTCTTTCCCATTTCCATCAGATTAGTATATATATATATATTCAATTTGCCTAATAGCTAATGTTAATGCTGTTTATTTTACTATGTTCCATACTTTATATTATAAAAATTATATATGAAAAAAGTTTGCCGGTGTCAAAAAAAAGACCGAGATTAAATTCGCTTTTTTAAAAAAAATTGAAAATACTTAGAGTTACATACATTATTCATTCTATGACGATCCAGGCTATAATAGTAAATGATACAGACAACTCTCTCGTCATGTATATATATATATATATATATATATATATATATATATATATATATATATATATATATATATATATGTGTGTGTGTGTGTGTGTTTGTGTGTGTGTATGCGTGTGCGTGTGTGTGTGTGTGTAAGAGAGAGAGAGAGATAGAGGAGGGAGAAAGAGAGAGCCAAGCAGAGATAGAGTGAAAGTGAAACAAATAGAACGCGAGAATGAATGAAGAAACTGGGCAGTCTTTAACAAATGCATTTTCAATTTCATTACCCTTAAACAATTTGATGTTTGAGCCAATCAGCACAGATTGATTAGTTGAAATAAAGTGTGATGAATATATTTCAACTTGTTAAGACACATTCCAAAACTGTCTGATCAAAATAAAACGAATGTCTATAAGCTCTCTGGTTTAGAATTTGATCATGATTTTTTACCAGTTGAAATGTAAAGAAAGAAAATAAAGCTCCTCGTCCACTCCGGCCCAGTGTTGTAACCATTTAGCGATCCAAACGTCTGCTTCATAATTTAAAAGCTATTCTCCAAATTCAAGTAATTTTTATTTCCATGTTTTTATTATCCTACATTTTATGGCATTTTAATTTATTTGTCACTTTTTTTCAATATTTTTTGGTGATGATATTTTTATGCAGCTGTGAGAGACATCGAAAAATTCCTGTTGGCCCGTAGAACCGCTTTTAACAACAGCGATGTTATTTGCTGACAACTTCGTCTGACGGTTACAGCAAGTGAGTTATTTGCTCCATTTGCGTTGAGTGAGTAAAAATTAAACAAATATTTAATAATAAACAAGAAAAATTATATTATTATTAATATTATTATTATTATTATTATATTTTCCTTTTTGTTCATTCTTGTTTTATACATTTGAATGTTCATAGCAGATGTCTATTCGTTCACGTTGGGGAATGAGTGACAACAATTCGTCCCAAATTTAGAATACATTTCTCTGTATCATCCCTTGTTTAGATATTTACGGCTGAAGGCACCGTCAATTGTACAAAGCAAGTTTTCAAGCCTAAAAATATATTTCCAAAACCATGGGTCGGCTTATTTTGCGGGGAAATAATGCAAAACTTTACTATCAAGTTATAAACCGGTGGAACATCACACCTAACAATTCCTGTATACCTCTTACCGTACCACTCGCAGGCTGCCACAAATATATCCCAGTAAAATGTGTGGTCGGTGAACATATTTCAGATATTAACACAGTTATACCGCTACAATAAACGGTACCAATACAATATATGGTACCTACGGGTGTGTATGTTGTAGGTTGTTTGCTGTATAATACATACAGAAATATACAGGAATGTGGGGTGAACTTCTGTAGTTTTGGCACAGGTTATTGTCCTAACTTCATTTAACGGTAGGTCTAAGTTTTAGGTAACTGGTATCCTACAGTATGTTTGGGGGTCGACCTATACGGTAGATATAGGTATATGTCTTGAGGTCGACTTGTATGTCATGTCGATTTGTACACTGCAATATACAATAGCAGAATGACCACAGTGTATCTCTAAGTGAGCAAATAAGTATTTCCGGTCATGTACTGACATGCGTATATCATCCGTTCTATTGAGACGCGGCTGAGATGTGTCAATCATCGCCATTGTTGATTGATTGATTTTTACGGTTTATCAACCTTTTATAGATAAAATAAAACCGAAACATTTCATATTGTATGAGTCTGCTTATACTGAACTCGATTTTACATAACCTCGGTGATATCCTGAGAACCGCCCTTTTCAGCGTGGACTTACCGTTAGCCAATTGCCTAGAAATAGAAGTTAACCATGATCATGTCATACGGTCGGCGACAAACAAGTGTGAAGAAATCAAGTGTTTATTTGGGGACGATGTTCAGTGAATTATAAGAAGTGCACGATGAAACAAGAAGCAGGCAACTCAAACACCAGATTCAGATCAAAGACATCGATCCCGGCCCGAAGCAATGCGATGTCTAGCCACACTGATTAGCTGTGATACAGCGAAACAGGCTTGTATATGGATGACTATATATATATATATATATATATATATATATATATATATATATATATATAATCGACTCTCCGTCGAGACTCAAACATATGAGGTTCAAGAAGATCAGTTTCAGAAACCGACAGCCCGACACCGGCACATGAGATTTGATTATATTGGTGAAGGCCTTTGCAGGACCATCCACACTTTTGAAGGGACGAATACAGGGATATATATATATATATATATATATATATATATATATATATATATATAATATATATAATTGGAGTGACCTTATGTAATTTGTTACACATTATCGTATACGATGCACTAATTTAATTTACCGGTAGTCCTAAGTTTTGGAACACTGTTTGGCTACCGTTTTTTTTATTTATTGGTCTAAATCAGAATTTTGAGATAAATGTCTTGGGGTCGACTTGTACGCCAACATTTGCGGTAATGAAATAACCACAGTGATTCGCTGATCTAGTGAGATAAGTAAATATTTCTTTCACGTACCCATTTGTTGAGATGCTGGCCAGATGATTCAATCATTGCCGTTTTTGATTGAACGATTGATTTTTGTACCGCTTATAAAGAATTTCGTTTCATTTAAAGATGAAACATATTAAAAGGAGAAATATAATATTGAATTAATAAATTATTAATAAAATCCAATTTTTATTTGTTTAAAATTAAAAGTAGACAAAGGTCCGGATTACATTAGAAAAAAAAGACGTAACTTCGTATAACACTCGATTGGAAAGGTAAACTTATTATCGGTGACCTCTGAAGCCATAAACATCTCTAATGTGACAATATAAAATATGGTTAATGATGATTTGAATTCATGTTGTTTTCTCTTTCCTGGTACATGGCAACAAATATAACGTTAGATTTTCATTTCGTAATGACTTTTTCGTAATTACTAAGATGGAGGTAACTGATGTAAAATATATACTTTACCAAAATTATACATTTCTTATATAATTTCATTCCTTTGGGAATATGACCTGAAGGTTTCATTAGAACCCGACAATTTTATTTTGGCAACAATTTCTAAATCAACGCGCTTTTCCCCTTAAAAAGACGCTAAAATATCCTATAATAATTTATGTTGACCAGGCATGGCGGTATAAACGTTAAGGTGATGTTTATCTCGGCTATGATAAACTTAGGTTCAGATCCAGGTCGGACACTTCTTCTTCTTCTTCTTCTTATTATTATTATTATTATTATTATTATTATTATTATTATTTCTTTTGATGTCTGATGTATACAAATTATTTCGGGGCAACATAATATTTTCCACTGAACTATTTAAAAAATCGAAGAGCAAACACATTTTACATAGCAAAAAAACCCCTTTATTAAGGAATTAGCTGTAATTGTGAGAACAATTTTGGGTATTTCTTTAAGTCTTTCAAGTGTCTATTAGAACATTTTTCAATCAATCCCCAGACTGCAATCACAACTGTAATTATTAATGATTTATGTTCCACATTTCTTTTTTAGATTTCCATATCAAGATGCTTATATTTTGACAATTTCTGGAGATCTTCGAAGATTCATCACAGTCGTCAGTATCTGACATGTCAGTACGAAAGCAAATTCTGTTTTTTGTAGTCCTTCATTAGACTGATTAGTTTTTATTCTGCCTGTGTGTATTTTAAAGTCCCATAAAATCGTTACATCTTCTATGACTGTAACTGGGTCAGTCTGGTGCTTTTTGTGGTTTCCTTCGCATACAAGTTGCAGATTTTCAAGAGCAGATATTGACCTACTCTACATGTCGAATGTTATAGTCAGTGGATGTTAACAAATACAAGATGGTCAATTGTTTGTGAGTATAATTTTTTTGTATTTCTTTAAGGCATGAACTACAAGATATCTTTTCAATGTGCCTATCGGAAGCTACAACTGGAATTATTGATGTCCTCGTGTACCACATTGTGGAGGTTTCCATTTCAAGATCCTTGTATTTTGATAGTTCTTTGAAAATAAATTACAGTCTGCAGGAGCTGCCATGTTTTGTGGTCTTTGGTCACGATGTCTGGGCGATTAGCTTTGATTGTTCTGTTTGTGTGCATTGTAAAGTCCCATAAAATTGTTACTGTTTCTATCTCTGTAACCGGGTCTCTGTGGTGTTCATACCAATTTATTTCAGTTTCCTCTCCATAAAAGTTGCAGATTTTCCAAGAAGATATAGGCCCATTATATCATGCCGGGTTTTATATTCAGTGGGTTCCAACACCGTGAAACCTGATACAAGACAGTCAATTGTTTCTGGATATTTATCAAAGAATCTGCATTTTTGGCTAACATATTTTTTTGTATACGTGCTTGGTAATTTCTAGTTAGCATGCATTGGTCCTGTGCAGTAAGAATACAACCTTCGATTTTAGCTTTCAACCCTGCACTAGGTAGCCACTGCTGAGTACTGTGAAGCGTTTCATTTAGGCTATCGTTTCTGTATTCCTTGCATTTGGCTTTGCTTTCTATTTTAAGTATTTTACACCTACGTTTGGTGTATTATGCGTTACTTGCACTTTTCACCCATTTGAAACAACATTTTGAAGTTGTTGGCTTCCATTGTTACTGAATAATGTTTCTTACTTCTTTCATGTTATTTGACACAGATCTTCATCCAGTCTTCTGTAGTTTACAGGTATCTTTGAAGGTCATTTCTTTAGTTTTGTAAGACAATTCTAGTTGAATTAATCCTCTGCCTACTTTATGTAAGTTTTAGTACAGTTCGTCAGGACGGACATGATGAAATTATATGTGGTGGACAGACATATTATTGACCTATAATTATTCGAATCATCTATTTCACCCATTTTTGGGTGGTGTTATGTAATATCTTCTGTGATCCATTCTGGAATTTCATTGGGGTTGTTAATTAGCATTGATAAAGTTTGTGCAAAAGTTTTATGGATTGATGACAGATGATAGTTGGGTACATTTTCATTTCTCGAAGATTTCAATTTGGGGAATTCTGTTAGAGGTTGGCTAACATTATTGTTGGTTTTATTTTTTCATTCTTTCACAGGTTTAGACTTCATTCATTCTTTTCGTTTGTTCCACTCTGCATTGGAATTATATTTGATTCCTCTAAGTATTCTCCCCAAATCTTTTCACTTCTTCAAACGATGGTTACTTTAAATACTTTTTCCAATTTCTCTGTATAATTTCTTCATGTCCGTTTAGAATACCTTATTTTATTGATAGAATTCTTTTCATATCGTCTTGTTCTTTGTGCCTTTAATTGGAGTTTGTTTAAGTATTTCCCTTATGAGTGGAATTTCTTTTACTGGTTTCGATTTCATATTTCTACTTTGAAAACGATTTGAAACATTTGAATCTCTTGAAATCCCATCTGATTTCCTCAGGTTCAGGCTTTAAGCTCTGCCTTCAAAGTCGGCTTTTTTCTCTGTTGTTTAATCTTCAATTTATCTTAACATTGAGTTTTTCAATAACTGCCAAAGCTGTTGCATATATTACATTATTTACGTCTTTGATATTCTTGTAGTCTGCCCGTTAACAATGTTTGCAATGCCACGTTATATTTTTGCACAATATCTTTATTGCAATTTGTCATATGTAATTATTTTAACCGATCTCTCTCTCTGATATTTGTATCCGAGTTACTTTGCTGAGTATTTGAATAATGTGGTTTTTCGCTTCAATGAATTAAACCCTGTTGTTTTCAAAGAATTCTTCTTTAATGACACTGACAAAACCTGAATTAGTGCAATTGTTTATTTCGCAGCTTTATTTCCTGAGAGATGATTATTTCATATCTCCTTTATTTTAATTTGTATCTCATCTTCTGTCATATTATCATACATTTTAATCTATTTATGTATTTGAGGGTCTTTTATTTCTCATGGTGTTACTGCAGACATTGGCAAGCATATTTGGATCGAGATAGCGTCGTTTTTTTTAGTTCCTGTTATTTCTCTCCGTATTTGATATGTCTGACCTGTGACGTTATTTGTGAATTTTCCAGTGCAGTGAATAAAGATGCCATCATTGTCTTTATACTCTTCACGATTCTATTTCGTCCGCTCATTTAATTAATTGATTTGACATTAAGTCACCAAGTCCAGTGTGGACATTAATCCGGTTTTGATAATCAGGTTTTTCATTGACGGTGAAAGAGCATATTCTAGTGACAGATTTGTGGAGTCCAGACTGGTTCCTCACTGAGGGACCCGGCCCTTGTTCAAGCGGTTGACGACTGATCCTAGTAAAAGTTTTTGTTTGTAAACATTGAGATTTTTTTTTTTTGCGTTTCATCCTTAACTTCCAAGGGGTAATTTTTTTCAAGATATCACCATTAGGATGACTGTCGACCAAAATTAGAGCGCGCCCTGCCCACAAGACACGACTATACCCCGCCGGATAACACCCCGATATTTCTAAGTCACGGGCAGTTTTAATTACGCATTTATCTCTAACTATAAAAGGCAGGATGTTTATGTGTGTGTGTAACGAATGTCGGCCGCAATTTTCGAAGGATTTGCATCAAAATTTACATGCACTTACTCCAAGTTAGCGGGAAGGCCACGACCCAATTTGCATTTCCCAACTCCCATTGATAGTGGAAATAATCAATTTTTTCATGCTTCTACGGCAGTTTTCATGTAGTTTGCAGCCATTTCCTATTGGCCAGAGTGAGAGCCTATAGCTGACTGCCAAGAATAGGCAGGAAGATTCTATTGGCCAGCGTGAGAGCCAACAGCTGACTGCATGCAAAAAAAACGATAGCTGCATTCGTCACAAGTGGGAAAAACTTAAATTTGCATGGCACTTTACTCCAATTAGCACGTTCGCTTGCTTAAACTCAACGTTGATTCGGATTCCGCAGAAGTGGGTTGGGTGTGAAAAAGTATCTATTGTTAACATTGTTTTTTCATTCGGTTTTTCCAGTTACGAGTCCTTTTTTAAAGCTGATCGTTTTGTGTTCATTTTGTTTAGTTCTTTTTTCGTAACAGATTTAATGTTTAGTATAGAGCTTAGAAAAAATTCGCAGTGTAAGAAGTAAGCCATGTAGCAACATCAGCAAGGAAAGGCAAAAATATTTTAAGTCAAGTGATAGCGATTGTTGTATGAGTCGTACGATTTTTGAATCAAGCAAGGGCAACGCCGGGCCATGCTGCTAGTTATTATTATTATTATTATTATTATTATTATTACATAATTAATTCTTTAGTTATATATGATGTATGGCGGTCTTCGGTCTCGAGAGATCATGGATCTGCGCCCAAAAAGTTTTGCCCTAGCTTCTGGTGGCGTCACACCATCTGTTAATCGATTATTATTATTATTATTATTATTATTATTATTATTATTTCTCCCTTTGATTTCTGTTGGATGCACTTTTCCTTCCGGTTGCCAATCAAAGAGGTAAGGTCAGAAATGACTTCATGACATTTTCCGCTGATCATTTTGTGTAAAAACAACAAAAAAATAAATAAATAAAGTCACATACATTGACATAGATAAAGCTCTTCATAATATGTGAGCTGTACATTTGAGTCCAATTTTATGTATTTCTTTAAAACATGGTCTACCATCAATGATTATTACTTACAGTTTTTATTATAACTGCTACATATTTATTGGAGATTAATACCTGATCTCGCCACTCCTTACTTCTCTTGTGTATATTTGCCTAATTAATATCATGTTGCCGATTCTTTCTCATCTTACCAATTCGAAAGACAACTGTTGCTTTGTTGCCCCTGGTAATCGAATGATGGCATATCTCCTCATTACTCCAGAACTAACTTTAATATTCAAGCTTTGGTGTCGATAGTATTAATTTGATTCATGATTGTATTTTTAAATGTTCCCATTTTTTCTATGAACGTTGTGTACTTTTCAAACTGTTCTTACAAAGATAAGTAGAAGGGTTACTTTGACATTTTACAAGCATTTACTGTCCTCTGGCAAATTGCAGAAATTTTTTAAAATTTATTTTCCATTTATCTTGAAAGTTTGGCGAAATTCTATAGCTAATCAATATTAGAATAGATCAATAATATATTTTATTTTATAGGCTATTCATTCCAAAGTCTATTCCTGTAAATATCTAACAAATATCTTAAACGTAACTATATTGAATATATTATAATGCTATATGTGTATAGTTGTGTGTATGGGCAGTAATCCTTATTTATTGTATATTTCTTAAACTAGACTGGCAAGATGCTTCAGATTTTTAATCATAGCTAAGGAAATAGAAATAAAGTTCAAATATATATATATATATATATATATATATATATTATTCCAGCATCTCGAACGTTATAATTTTGTCTTCTGGAGTAAAAAGTTGCCTCACACTTTCATGTACGATTTCATTTACAAGTATTCTTTCACTGCACTTTGGAGTGAAACTCCTCTCTCAAGTGTCAAGCGTCTAATGGACTGAGTTGGATCTTCTCCCTCCTGATCCATTTTTCCTCCCTACTGTTCTCTTTTTCTTAAACTTATTCACCGATCTGTTGATGGTTCTTGAATGGCCTTTGAAGATGAAAACCAGAGTATGAATTTTTGTACCATTTCTAAAGACCTGAATGATAATTTTCCTCAAATCATTCCTTAATTATGAAGACAATGGTGCTGACACAAAATGATTTTAACCTGAAAACCTGGAAAAAAGAAACTCGATTAATTTTGTGAAGTGTTAGATATTAAACATACTGTGGGATGGACAATTTTGATGTTACAAGATTTGGACGGCCAAGATGGTCTTCGCTCTCTCTAACCTTTTAACTTTCTGTCCAGTAGTATCAAGGCGACTTACAACTTTCACGTACGTCTTGATTTTAGTCTTTTTTCGCTGCTCTTTGTACTGTCATAGCTGAAACTTCTCTCTCCCTTACCAAAGAACTTATGGATTGAGTTGGATCTTTTCTAATTGATATCTTTAGCTTTAAGTTGAAATGATGATCTGTCTTCCTGTTGTGACATCCTGATTCAGTTTTCTTCTCTACTGTTCTCTATTTTAAACTTTATTCACCATTGTTTTGATGCTTCTTAAATTGACTTTAAAGATGGAAGCCAGAATATGAAAGCTGTTACCATTCCTGCTGCCATGAATGATTTTTTTTCTTCTCCTCATTGCTCAGTTGAGAAGAGAGTGGAGCTGATGCAAAACGATTTTAACCTGTTCTCTTTCTAAGGTGAATAACTCATTGTGTTTTCCAGTGATTCTTACGAAAAATGGTATCAACATGGCTAAACATCTTATAGAAAA
>CAHIKZ030000502.1:657500-735000 GCA_903632075.3 Acanthosepion pharaonis | reverse complement strand
CTTTTAGGCCTGTTTCATAGTCTTTCTTAGCTTTGTTAAATATGGACTCATTGGAGGAATTGTCGGAAAACCCTGCGGTTAATCGATTTTGGCATCTGTTTGATTGTAGAAGGCGGGTGGTTGGAAGATGTGTGTATATAGAGTGGTTTATATGCTCACATCTTCCAACCAACCACTGACCTGTAGATATGTGCTGTTTCCGGGATCGACTGCAGTAGTTGGCCATTGACTATGTCAACATCTTTGCTCTGTGGAGCCAATATTTCCTTGTCACCGAACCAATTGTAGTTTTGTAATTATGTGGAAGGTTTTGGAAAACCTTGGCCTATAGCTCATCAGCAGCACTAACAACATTGCAAACTGTGCTAATGGCGATCTCCCCATTGGCATCTGAAGGTATGTTGCCATTGCCAAGTCTCAAAATGTTGAAGGAGTATTGAGCTGACAGCGAAATCTCCAAATAACTGTGATCTTATGTTGGTTCTCAGAGAAAACATTCAAATATGATACGTCAACAGAGAGTTTGAGATATATTCTGACTTCAGCAGCTCTAGTCCATTTCGTATGATCGGGCATTGTTTGGCAAATGTTTCCCGATAGCAGAAGTGGTATAGCTCCCGTAAGGAACTGAGAAGTCCTAATGTCTCTCATGGTTCAGTACATTGCTTACTGAGCTGCCCTTTGTATCATGGTAAATTTTTCCCATGTCATGAACCTGCAACTTTTTAACCAATTCAGAGGTTCTTGCTGATAACGCAAATTGGATTATCGGATGAAGTCAAGGCCAACGGTACCTTAAAATTGAATGTGCAGTTCGGCCACCAGGCAGCAGGTTGCAGCAATAACTGATGAGATCACTGAAAAAGACTCTATGACTTACTGGACTACAGTTAGAAGAATACTCTTTCCCTCAGGGGCAATTGCATGTCGGTTGTTCACGTGTGGGAAGTAAAACCAATTTGTTTGTCTATACTCCACAAGGAAAAAACGAAGAATATTGTCTACTAATAACAAGTAGTATTGTAGTGTAAAAACTTATTTTTGTGTTTGAATATATATATATATATTTATATATATTCAAACACAAAACAAATATATATATATATAGTAGTATTGTAGTGTAAAAGACTGTTTTGTCTTTGAATATATATATATATATATATATATATATATATATATATATATATATATATATATATAGAAAAATTCGCTTCAGGAGGAAAATGGTACTAATGTCGTTAATTTTAATTACAAGATTAAATTCAGGGCTTTTAGCTTCCATTTTGAAACATAGTTAGAACTTTGTAACGGAAAAACATATTTTAAATCAATTAATTTATAATATATATATATATATATATATATATATATTCAAATATATTCAAACAAAAACAGTTTTAGACTACAATACTACTATATATATATATATATATTTGTTTTTTTCCTCGTGGGTATAAACAAACAAACTGGTTTTATATATATATATATATATATATATATATATATATATATATATATATATATATATATATATATATAGTTATTTATTTAAAGACTATAATATAAATATGTTATAAAAATCACTACAAAATAGCCATTTTGTTTCCACACCTAAATTGTCTTATCAAGTGACGATGTTGAATGTAAAATAAATAGTTTTAAAAAATTCAAATTAATTAACGATCCCTCGCAAGGGGAAAATGCTGTTACAAAAGCTAGAATGACCAATCAAAACACAAGTATACGAGAATTCAAAAACTTGACAACGAAGTAAGGTTATAATAGCTATTAAGAGCTTTAAAGTTGGATTCATACTAAAATAGAATTTATTCTAACCAATAAGTATTAAATTATATGATAAAATTTGATAATGAAATTAAACGTAAACAACCTACCAATTTTAATGTCTATTAAATTTAAAATTATAAAATTACTGAGGATAAAAGAAAAAATACATATGTTATTCAATTTATTTTTTTCATTGAAATTACGTTAGAATAGATGCTAATATCGGCTGGTCTTCCAGAAAAAAATGTATACATTTTAATTTCAAGTGTGTGAGTCGGGTGCTAACCTCTTGCGTAAAGCAATACAAATACACTCAGATTATAATACATAAGCACCCAGAAATATATAGATATATACACACAAAAAGTGTGACGAGACAGGAAACATCTCCACGGCCCTTTATATAAAGAAAAAAAAACGAACCCATACATACATACACAATTAAATGTGCATGCATTTTCTATAAACATAGACATCGATAAATACATGTACACACATCCACATACATTGACCTAAACAATCTGATACAACAACCCAAATACTCAGGCGTGAAAATGTTATTAAACGAATGCTAACCACTTATTAAAATATAACTTATACGAGAAAATATACATAGATAAAAATGGTTAAAGCACTCTTTTTAAGAATAGTAATTGTTGGTTATTGGAATTTATTCCATACCACATGATATATATATATATATATATATATATATATATATATATATATATATATATATATATATATATATAACACCACCTACTGTTGGCCCACGTAGCCTACTTTTATATTTACATATGCTCTATATATGATATTGAGCACTGGTATTCATAAATACACCATATATATATATATATATATATATATATATATATATATATATATATATATATAGGCAAAACATATGCTAATATTTCGCGACTTTTCACCCAAACAAGCGGATAATGATTTCCACATGCGAGAAGTGCGATTGAAGAAACTGTTAACACCGAACTCACGGCCATTTCTAGCCATTTCAACAGTATATTGTTCAGATCTTTCTGACAATATTGTTCTTTAATTTAACAATCTCGATACATCGTGGAAACTTCATCAGAACAGTTAACATTACGGTAACTATACTTTATGAGTTTAAGCGCAGTACTGGATCAGTGGAAAGTTCTCATCATTTTGCAGCTGAGATAGACATATGTAACCGAAATAATTAGATGTAACATCTAACATTGGATGTAAAATTCTATGCTAACCTTTCCTTCTATCGCTTGTAGAATTCTGTTCCGGGTCCATGCTTCCCAGTAAATTTTGATCTTCAAATATTTAAATAGAATCTAAATTGTTAATTTACGTATTTCTAATTCCCGTTCTTTTATTGTTCTCGCTCCTTAATAATATGATTCTTTTGCTTATACTCTCCCACACTGAGCCTTTGTATCTCAGTGGCTTATTTGGGGTGAATTTTATGAAAAACTTCTTGCTGTATTTGAATAACCTCAAGTGATAGAGCTTTTGTCATCTGGTACAGTTCTTTGGGATTCTGTAGAATTTGATGAAGGACTGGTCTTTGCTAAAACCTATGGACTTTACTTGTTGGATGAATAGTTAAACATTGATCAGGGATAGTGTTTGTGGAATGTTAAATTTTGCTTGTGGGGACTGATTCTTCTCACATCCATTCTGTATTTGCGTGTTATCTGAATTTCTATGTCCTGATATAGGCGTTAAGCACTTGACCTTCCAGTGAACTAGGTGAATCTAGCTAATTATCCTAATTTTCTTTCATGTTTTCGGCACCCAATTAGTGTCGTGCATACGCGGTTAATGTCTCCTGGTCGAGTGATTTGAGCTCAGTATGCGTGCCAGTTCCTTTAACTATCTTCGGGTTCAGTGTCGTTTCTCGTGTCTTATTTTGCCTTCATTCTATGAGAAGTCTATTGTCTTGTCCTCCGCATTAAACAAAATCGCTTATATTGTCTCCATTTAAAATTGATATTATTCCTCGAGATGTGCCTTTACACACAAACAAAATGTCAGTCTCTCTATCTCTATCTCACTCTATTTCCCACCTTCTTTCTTTCTCTGTTTCACCCATTCACTGGTTTTCGCTATCTAGCACTGTTTTTCATCTCTCTCTCTCTCTCTCTCTTTCTCTCTCTCTCTCTCTCTCTCTCTCTCTCTCTCTCTCTCTCTCTCTCAACTTGCAATCTCTTTCACGCTCTTTCTTTTATTTTCCCAGTTATTCTTCGCCTCCCTATTTCACTCTCACTCCGTTTCTCATCTTTCACTCTCCTTCTCTTTCCTTGTCCTGATTTTTCACTCACTCTCTCATTCTTATTCTTTCTCACTACCTTTCCTTCTCTCTGTCGCAAAATTCTTTTCTCTCTCTCTCGGGACCTTTTCTCTTTCTTTCCTTCATTCTCATTGTTTATTTCTCTCTCCCTCCGTTTTCATTCTTCCTCATTTCTCTTTTTCTCTATCACTTTCTCGTTCACACTAATTCCTTCTCTTTCACTAGCTTTCACTGTCTCTCTATCTCCTCTCTTCCCCAACTCATTTAATCACACATTCTCTTTTTCTCTCTCACACTCTTTTTTGTCTCTGGCCTTTTCGTTCTCCCACACTAATTGTTTCTCTCTCTTTGCTTTTCTCTAGTTCATTCTCGTCATCTTACATTCTCTATCTCATACACTTTATTTGTTTCACTCACACTATCTATCTATCTATCTATCTATCTATCTATCTTTCTATCTATCTATCTTTCTTCAAGTGAATCTAATCCAGATCGTCAATTTATTTTTCCCGGTCTCTTTATTTCCTTTCCGCTATTTCCTTTGACTATATCCTTTCTTTTTCTGACATTCATTCTTCGTCTTTCGTTTGTACATGCCACCCGATATCACGCGATGATTGGTCAACTCTCCTGAGATAATCGCTAATCTTTATTTCAACGACGGCTACTTTATCCAGAGTCGCAATCCATAGCTTCTTTCATTTCAAGATTCATCCAAGATACGGATTACCCAGCACAAGGGATTTCAAACCCTTCTTCATTCTACGTTTTCTTCCCATTGAGATGAAATGTCTAATATTACAAGAACAAACGAAGCGTGAACATTTCTAGGGGGGGAATTATGAAAGACCCTTGATAGTCTAACAAATGCCAAACCCTACATATATATGCGGTTAAATATTTTTGCCCAAAACCCTGATAGGATTTACTGATCGAAGAAGAACTTAATGGTATAGCGAACGATGCTGTAATTTTCAAACATTTATTCATGTAAATCTAAAACTGGAAAGATTGAAATAAACGGATATTGTACGTTTATTTTTGCCAAAGTTTAAGATTAACAAAATTCTTCGATTTCAAATATTTGTCCAATCTAGTAGTAAGTCTATGTCATCAATTTAATTTTATCACGAAACTTATCACAAAATGGTGGAAAACTAAGTAGTTCCATATGAAAGTCAAAATATAGTTCTGTTTTACTCCACTGTTCCCCAAAAACAAGACCCAAGATCAAGTGAAATATTTAATGGAAATCTGTTTTCTTCATATCGAAGTTTAGTTTGATTTGATTTTTTACGGCTTAACAACCTTTTACAGGTTATTTAAAGCAAGACAATATTTTGCGTTTGTAACACTCTTTTGAACATAATAATGATTTACTCAGACAAGTCCTACTATTTAACCCGTACTTTGGGGAAGAAGTCTATCCATAACTTCCCTAAGGAGATTTGTGCGTAAGTGAATATAACGAACACGATTGCAATTGCAACACGGCTCTGCGATTTACAATTTCCAGTCGCCAGCCATCATATATTACAACACCCATACCTCTAAGATACTGCATATGCTATTCTTCAAAAGTTACCCATCTAGATACTGAACAGGTTTGACGTTGCTTAATGTCACTGATTGTAAGAGAACGGGTGTTACAACGTGATATGACCGTAAGCCTACAAATGTAGATAATTCAAAGGAACTATAAATCGTTGAATTTAATGTTTAATATATCGAATCATCAGTCGAAATCTGAGTTATTTTGATTTTCGGTACAAGTGACAAATAGGAAAGACGAAATGTTACTTGTTTAGGATTGTGGATCAAAGTATAGAAAAAGTTTGTTCAAATCTAATTTGTGTATCGAGGTGTATATATGTTAGCAGAAATGTAAATTGTTTGCATTGTAGTTCGAAGTGTATATTAATCAAAGAATAGATAAAAAATAGTAAGTAAATGTGTAGACATACTATAGTATTTTTTTCCGGTGTGTGTGTGTCTGTTCGGCACTGAGAGTGGAATGAACAAAATCCAAGCCTCAAAATATTTGTTTAAAAGCTTTTAATTTTGATTGAAAGAATAAGTGCAAAATAGAGATAATTTACGGGAATAACTAGTTGAGTTTCCCAGTTAACAAAGTTTTTCCTGGAGTGAAACGAGGTGAAACAGTTAGTATTGGTAGGTGTTTTTCTGCAGAAGGGTTGTATGGAGTTTTTTCCTTTGGGTAGGTGTCTCGAGGGGAGATTTCTTCTGCTGTTCCCACGAGGAACGAGAAATCTGAAGACAAGCTGCCAGGACGGGCCTCATGTCTTCTGCATCAAGAGTTGAGAATAATCCTTCGAGCTGGGCATTGAAGGTTGCAACCGCTGAAAACAATGAGTAGAAAAGAGGGAGATGACCTTAAAGGTAGAGGCCGCTGAAATGGAAAATTGAAAAAAAAAGAACAAATAGGGCTTGGTCAGAGTTTTTATGATTTCTGGGACTTCAGGTTGTAGATTGCTGATTACTTCCGTCGCTGCTACTGCTGAATCGAGTAAAGTAAGGAAGCCCCGACATGTCACAATACCTAATAAGTGGGACTGTTTCTATAATGATATAGGATTGTGATTTATCTTTGATTTTAGGTCGACGTATAAAATTAGACAAAAGAAATTGATTTTATGATAGTATCCAAGAGAATATTGAAAATGTATCGTGTTCAGATTGTGGGTCGAATTGTACATTAATGAATGACAGATTTTTCGAATTTCACGTGAAATTATTAAAGGAAGTTGAAGGAGTCTTACTTACTTAAGACTGTACTTTAAAATAAAGAAAAGAATCTTAAGGAATACTACATTTTAGGAATTTTTTTTAAGTGTAGTTACATCATCTTGAAAAAGAAATAGGATATTCATGATTAGAATGATATCTTAGAGGGGAATACAAATATAGAAGAATATGTACTTAAACACTTAGCGATTATATATATTTCGATTCATCAATGGCTCGGAAGATTTTTCTCGCAAATTAGAATGCCGTTTGTTTCTACAGTAGAGTGGTTGCCAACCAAGGCTATAGGTCGAAAAAAAAAGAGATGAATGCATGACTTTCCCAAGGGGAAAAATGTTCTCTCTTTTCCTTCATCGCGTATTTTTTTCATTGTTTTTCATTCTCTTTATCTCTCCCTCTCTCTTTCCTTATCTCTTTCCATTTTTCTCTCTCTACGAACTGACCAATTTAAATCTTTATCTTTACTTTTTATTTTTCCTTTATTTCTGTGTCGTTTATTTTCTTACTTACTTATATTTTCTTTTCTAATTAAATCTAATTTAAAATTTTAAAATCGATGCTAATTAAATATAAAAAGATGGGAATAGATATAATTTGATAAGTAAAAAGAAAGATGAAAATATGAACAAGATTATTAGCTTATGTCACGAATGACTGTTTTTGTTTTTCATTTTCCAAGAGGGGAATACAAATATAGAAGAATATGTACTTAAATACTTGACGATTATATATCTTTCGATTCATCAATGACTCAGGAGTTTTTTTCTCGCCGTAGAATGTCGTTTCTTTCTACAGTAGAGTGGTTGCCAAACAAGGCTACAGGTCGAGAAAAGAGATGAATCCATGACTTTCCCAGAGGAATTTGCATGTAAGCGAATGTAAACGAACTCGGCTGTAATCAGAAATCGACTTTCCGATTTCTCAATATATAACTAAAAAAACAATAATTAAATAAATAAATCCGTTCTTCCTGTAATTATTGTTAGAAATTTAGAAAATAAACTGAGAATTAGACTCTTATTATTTGACTGGGAAGCAAGAAGCTGGAAGAGAGTTTCAAAATCAAGAAGAAATTTTTAGCATAGAACTTTAATCGTTTCAACTGTAAAATGATGAGACCTTGTCGGCAATCTTGTACTGCGCTTAATTTCATAATGTCTAGATACCATAACGGAAATTTCATCTGAACAATTACCATTATGATATCTCGATTTTTTTCCGATTTTATTGTTTTTTCATTCCCATCTGTCCTTCACTCTGTCTGAATGGTGTGTTATTTTTGTTTCCAAAATGGCCATCAACACAGTTTTGTCTGCTTATCTTATATTGTTGAGATTTTACCCACCGATATTAAATTCTATCGGGGTGTCCGGTACCCTTAGGACAGTGTCCTTATAGAGTTTTAATAAATCTGGGGTGAATAATTATGCTTGACTCTTGTCCCTTTCTATTATTTTTTAGATACTCAAGTCATTTTTATCCGTATGCATGCGGATTGCCCCAGTAAAATTTAGTGCTTATTTTAACATTTTCTCTAAATAGGTCGTGTTTTCCTGTTAGTACAAATATATACTTGCAAGGTGCATAACTCTAAGGTAATGTAATCTATCCGAGTTCGAATTCCAATTGGGTTTGTTAGATTCACTTAGAGATAAATACCGCTTGTAAAGATATGAATTCCTCACTTCTCCATATTATAGTATTTTTTTATTGTGTATCAAATGATATTTTAACTTAAGCTAATATAAATGTTAATTGCAAATAAGTACAAAATGCATGAAATCATGTTTCATCTTCTTTTAAACTTATATACTTTTATATTTTGTAACATAATGGTAATTGTTCATATGAAATTTCCGAAATTATGAAATTAAGCGCAGTACTAGTTTGCCGACAAGGTCTCATCATTTTACAGTTGAAATGCCTAAATTTAACCACGAGTTCTATGCTAAAAATTTCTTCTTCATTTTGAAACTCTCTTCCACCTTCTTGCTTCCCAGTCTAATTTTATCTTCAAATGGTAAATGCAATGTCAATCGTTGTCTTACGTCTTCTTATATCCTGTTCTTTTATTGTTCTCTCTCTGTAATAGTGTTTTTTCTCCTATACTCTAACATTCAGTAATCCATTACGTATTAGTGGCATTATTGTCTTGCTTGGGGTGAAATTATTAAAGAGCGTACTAGTCTGTCAACGAGGTTTCGTCATTTAACAGTTGAAATGGCTATATCTTACCGCAAGTTCTATGCTAACAGTTTCTTCTATCACACTTATTCGTCTGTGAAACTCTATTCCTGCTTCTTGCTTACCAGTAAACTTTGCTCTTCAGAAATGTAAACGCAATGTCAATCGTTAATTTTCTGTCTTCTTAATTCCTGTTCTTTTGCTGTCCTCCCTCCTTAATAATAGTTGTTGTTGTTGTTGCTTTTCATATTCAGTAACACTCAGTAACCCCTTGCGTCATACTGGCTCTATTGCCTTGCTTGAAATGAGAAGATGCGAAATACGTATTGGAGATTATTCCGTTAGGAATTAGAAACATATACAAAAGTTGCATTTTTTTTGGCTAACAATAGAAAGTACTATAAAGAGATGATGCACATAGCTAAAACGTATACGCATACACAGACGGCTATGTGTGTGCGTGTGCGGGTACGTCCGCGCGTTTGTGTGTGTGCGTGAGTGTGCATCTGTGAGAAGTCTGTTTCCAGAAACTCCAAAGATGGACAAGGCAAAAACGCCTCTAAGAGGAGAACCTACCGGTGAACAAATACTTATTCGTCCCCTACATGGCAATTACTTCCTAGATGTTCGAACCGCTTGCAAGTGCCGAACATTCGGACAGCTTCAGCCAGTATCAAGGATGATTCTAATTTTATCTTTATTTTTATTGTTTACAATACAGACATTTAAAAGAAAAAAGAATCAATGTATGATAATAAAAAAGGGAATACGCTCGGACATGCAGAAAATTTCGGACAATTTCTATATTATTTACGTCCAGCATAGAATATTATTTATAAGAACATAAGAAAAATAACCGCAGTACCGTGTCAGTTGTTTGTATAGAAACTTCTATAAAAATCGATTGCAGTCAAAGTACGCAATTTCGATAAACCCCAGGAAAATTATAAATGTTTTTTCTGTATTAGTAGCTAAACAGTGTTACTAAACCTCCGAGTTCTATATATATATGAATATAAAACTCGACCGATTTCTCTCTCTCTCTTATATATATCATATATATATATATATACCCCCTAATATATCGGCGCGCATATATATATATATACATATCTCTCATACGCATATATATATATATATATATATATATATATATATATATATATATATATATATATATATATTTGTGTGTGTGTGTAGATGTACAGTAGAGATGCGAGATCAAATCTAGTCCTCACCATTCAATTTCGAGGAAATGCGCTCAGGAAAATTATAAATGCTTGTTTTCTCTAATTAGTAAGTTAACTGGGTTAAGTAATCAGGCTATATATATATATATATATATATATATATATATATATATATATATATATATATATATATACGTATTTCTCTCTCTCTCTCTCTCTCTCTATCTCTCTCTATATATATATATATATATACATATATATATATATATATATATATATATATATATATATATATATATATATATATATATATATATTTATATATATATATATATATATACAAAAAAGTATATATGTTTGACTTATGATTACTCACTTTTTCTAGGATCAATATTGTCGCCATTTATAAAAGACGCGCAGATGTAGATAATAAAATGCCTGTAGTTCAAATATTCTCCTTTGACTATCAATTCGAAGAAATGTTGGATCTTACTTATTCACAATTTTTGGGGATATTCTGGACTCTCTTGACTCGAACACAATTTGACACATGAAACCCAGATTTCTTTCTCCTTTTGAAGCTTTCCTTTTACATATTTTTCTTCATTCTTTTCGCTTCAAGAAAAAAAATACAAGTAGAAATGGCATTTTAAAAGAGTTTTGGAATTCTTTGAATGAGAACTGTATAAGCGGATACACATTCATCGGCTGCTCCCTCTCTATGATCGCCGAATTTGTAAATGGGAAAGAATTCTAAGAAAAAATCGAAAACGGTCGAGATAATGACAAAGCAAAATGGAAGGAAATACTCGAGAGATAAGGATACCAAAATGAGTAGGAAGTACTACGCGATATGGTATTTCACTTGAAATGATAATCAAGGAAGAGGTTAATGTCGCATTAAATAGCGTGTGTATAAAATCCACGGTACCTACAAGTTATAACATATAAATAAATAACAAATGAAAATTGTTTAATCTATTCGAGAAATACACACTTACACGCGCGTGCGCATACACAAACACGCACACACACACGCACATACATTTATGGAACTTTGCATCCTCCACATGTTTCGACTGACCTTTCAACCGCCAGATGAATCTTCATGACCGATCTCAAATTTAAAAGTTTTTATAAACCACACTTGCCTTTGCATATAAATACGTGCAACAAATAAAATTAATGCATTTGCCTTTATAAAGTCTCTTTAAGAGGAAATGTGTCGGATAAGAATAGTTTTTCCTCTGTGTTTTTATTCATTTTCTTCCTCGACAGAAGTGAATGAAAAGTGTAGAAACTATATCTAGCCGACACGTTACAACGTCTAGGAGAGTTTATCATGTTCCTTGATAAAATTCGCAAGACGACGATACGTGTTGGCTAAAAATAGTTTTTTGTATTGTCGTTTTAGTCATATATATATATATATTATATATATATATATATATATATATATATATATATATATATATATATATATATATATATATATATATATATATATATATATATATATATATATATATAAATTTACCAAAAACCAAGGGTTTCTGCTTAATTTTTAGCCGTATTTTTGGCATTTTTTTGAAGAAAATACTGTATATTATGATCAATTTTTTTTTACACTTTCTGGGGTTTATAACAACTCTGAACTGAAAACCTGAGGAGGGTTATTTGGGGTCCTTGTAGCATACGAGTTCCTCCCAATATATATATATATATATATATATATATATATATATATATACATATACACAGACGTGTGTGTGTGTATGTGTGTGTGTATGTGTCTGTGTGTATCTTACGATTTACTAAATCCGGAAACAAGGACTCTAACCGAGACAATGGAGCTTTCGACGATCATGGAAACAACACTTAATTGTTCCCAGAGACACAATGATCCGGGATAACAGCTATGGGTAAATAGGGAACCTTCAAACAATAAAATATAAATTCTATGAAAGTTTAAATATCGTTTTTTACAGTAAATACCATGAAAAAATTTTTTTTAATAAAAGAATGAGCAAAAATATATTTAAAAAAACAAAAACAACATGCCCGGCAATAGATTTTTGTAGGATTCCCAATAATATGTTTTATAGCAAAATGACCAATATATTTTCTCAGTAGTTGAATGCATAGAAGGTCGTTCAAAATATATTTAGTTGAAGGAAAAAATTGTGTTAAAAAATATTTAGATTTCGGTGTTAAATAATACACATAGGATGATATGACGCTAAACAAAATCAAACAGCCAATCAATCGATCAGAGAGCAAAAACATCACATTAACATTTATCAAATGAAATGCCAGTCGTTACACAAGGTCCAATGTCACGTGATTTTCAGACGACAAACACACATATATATATATATATATATATATATATATATATATATATATATATATATATATATATATATATATACCAATTTGTAATTGGTAGGAATTATTATATAAGAGTAAAAAAAGAACGCCTTGAAGAATGGACATTACCAAGAATCTTCGAAGGCAGGGAAATCACCAAAATGTATTTAATATGATCTTCATATATATATATATATATATATATATATATATATATATATATAATATAAAATATAGGACAAAAGTTTTATTCATTCATTCATTTTCTGTAGTCTGTTAACACTTTGCTGGTTATTTAAATTCAGAAAATACTTTTAGGTTGTAAAAATTTTTTGAGGGTCGTAGGTACTTATGTTTTTATCATACAAGTCTTTCTAATTTATCCATAAGATGCGGGAAACTAGGAGCTTTCAGTATTTCCCAAGGGTATTTTACCGTAAGGAAACAAGGAGCCAAACGACAATTGGAACACGGCTTACCGATTATCAAAATAATTGTCCGGGAAGTAACAGGATGATGTAAACATTTGCTATGGCAGAATATATAGTCACCTACAAAAGAGATCGCACATTGTGTATACTACGAACTGGGGACGTCATAATCACACAGATATAGAAATTTAATAAAGGGTGTAGTGTAGTAACATAGTACGGAATATATGATATATATATATAAATCCTAAGATGCATATGAATAGAAAAATGTCTTCCAATAATAAAGCAAAAAAGAAATATATAATGAGTCATTGACATGGAAGGAAACTAAACATCTTCTAACGAAAGAAATAAAGGAAAGCACAAAGAATAGACAGAACATCAATTGTACGAAGACGAAATGCAGTGTTGAATGAAGAATATGAAGTATTGAAAACGTTCCAAACGAATAAGAGACTATAAGAAAAAAAAAGAATGAAAAGAGAAAGATAGAAAGAAAATGTAAATGTAGATAAAGACAGGCGATAAAAGCTAGACAGTAGAATTTTTTTTAAATTTCAAGAGAAAGATGGAAATGAAGAATAAGGACAAAGTACGCAAGCAATGATATAGAAAGAAAGAAAGAAAGAAAGAAAGAAGGAAAGAAATACAATGAAAGAAAAAATTTTTTATCCCGCCTAAACATTTCAAGAAAAAAAAAAACAAAACACATAGACGTGTACGCATGATCAAAGCTCTACAAATGTCAAAAAGAAAATCGTATGTAGTCTTTACAGAAGAAAAAAAAAAAAGATCTACAAAAGCATAAGCTAGGAAACAGGGATAAATTATCCATTCCGAGATGTTTATCGCAGATAACGCTATGGGAGTCATCTTCATTCTCACCATCCAATTTCTCATCGTTTCTGGCGAGCAAGCGAAAATGCTACCAGTGTTCTCTGAAATCATTTCCGGTAAGCGGACACAACAGCAAAAAAAAAAAAAAAAAAAAAGAAAAGGAAAATAATTCACAATCCTTTATTATAATATTTAGGCCGATTTAAGATCAATAGGATTGATACATATATGCATACACACACGCGCACACCACACAGTTATATATATATATATATATATATATATATATATATATATATATATATATATATATATATAAAACTATAAAAAACTGATGATTCCGTTTAGCATAAGGCAGACGGTCGGCTCCGGGTTTTGACTTCAATATCCACTTTTATATTTACATACACATTATCTCAGATATTGAGCATTTTAACACATATTCATAAATTAAAATTATATCATATCATATATATATATATATGTGTGTGTGTGTGTGTGTGTGTATTTGTGTGTGTGTGTATGTTAGTGTGTGTGTTTGCGAGAGAGAGAAAACGGAAGAGCGTGTATATATATATGTGTGTGTGTGTTTGTGTGTATGTATGTGTATGTGTGTGTATGGGTGTGTGTGTGTGTGTGTATTTATGTGTGTGTATATATGCACTTTTTTACTTTTGTACGCTCCGGTCTTCTTCAAATGACACGAATTTCACTTGAAAACTTTATTTCGCTCAACGGAGAAGATTGTTCCAGTTCCAACTTCGAAGAGGGCTGCAGCCTATAACGGCCGAAAAGTCGTAAATATGGTAACAAAGATGAGTAGTACGAATAATTTAAACAGTGTATATACACATAGTATAAAAATTACAATACCTCATGTCAGAAATATAAACAGTTACATGTATGTGCGTGCGTGTGTATATATAGATGTAATATATATATATATATATATATATATAATTTATGAAAAATTAGGTAATCCGTATGGGTAAACCCAAGGAGGATAAAATCCAGAGAGCTCAATGTAAATCCAGTGCAAATAATTTAAATAAAAACAGACCGTTTTAAGGTTCCATATAATAAATTATTTCTCACACCCTTTTAAAGGACTGCAGATGATGAGACTTTACTTCTAAAGGTTGAAAGGAAAAATGAAAAGAAATTTACAAATTTTTGACGGGCCGTATAAAACATGTAAATTAACGAAGTGAGGAAGTGAGGGGGGAGAGAGAAGACATGAGTGAGTTGGATGTAATTTAAAATTTCTATTCTTTTATACTTAAAATTACTTGAGGTCCAGACATTGACACATTTAAGCGGTTAACTTAACGGAAGTTATACATTGATATCGAAAGGGTCGGGAGGAAAAAAAAAACACATAAATAGAAAAAGAGAGAAGGAAGTCATGAGAGAAGTCATGATGGAGATGTCACAAATTTTCTTTGGAAAAAAAACAGGCTAGAAACAGACGCTGTTATTTTGTTTTACTTTGAAAGTGTTATTTTGAGGGTTCATAAAGATTATAATGTTCGATATAAATTTGAATGTCTAAACTGTCTACAAAGAATTTAATTTGATGTTTGATTGTGATTTAATTTTTTTTTAAATTTTGAGTATTTTTTATGAAATAGTCGATGAGAAAAATATTCATAGAAAGTACATTAAAAGAATAAAATTTTATTTTAAAAGATAAGTTTACTTCTAGTAATTATTTTATCGTTTTAAAAAAATTATTATTGATTATTAAGTTAACATCTCTATCGTTGAATTTTGTTCATGAATTTAACACACACACACACATATATATATATATATATATATATATATATATATATATATATATATATATATGTTATGTGTGTGTACATATATGTGATTGTGTCCGTGCATATATGTATGTGTGAGTATGTGCGTGTGTATATAGATATATATATTTGTGTGTATGCTTATATGTGTATATATATATAGTTGGATTTTATGTTCTCTGCGATCGTAAATACACATTTTACACGTATATCTATATATATATTATATTGACGTGTGAGTTTGTATATATATGTGTGTGTGTGTTTGTGTGCATGTGTGTCAATATATATGAGTGTGTATATGTTTGTATATATAGATGTGTGTGTGTGCATATGACGGTTTTGTATAGGATACAAGTTCGATTCCTGTCGAGGGACACATATTTTCTATGAAAATTACTCGGACATTCAGGCCGGTAAATGTTGTTAATACTGTTTATCCTTAACACAGCATTTAGTTAAATATGTGTATCTATGAAAAAAAAAGAATGTATAAACATAAAATAAATGTCATAAAAATAATTGTCGGACTTTGTCCATTTCATAATATATGAAGATTATATTAAATAAATTTTGAGTTATTTCCATGACTTCGAAGTTCCTTGGTAATGTCCATTCTTCAAGGAGTTCTGTTTTTTACTCTTATATAATAAAACCTACCAATTACAAATTGGTATAATATTATCATTACCAATGTGTAAGTTTTCTTTTGCTATTCAAATGGAGTTCGTATTTCGGTGTCATATATACCATCCTCTTTTAAAACAATTCCGAGGTAGATATGTTTTTGTACTACGTGAGATTGGTATCTCACTTGTACTATTCTTCAATACCATTCGAAAATTTTTATAAGCGAGACGATCTCCGAAATATTACAATAGTTGGTTGTATATATGAGGTCTGTCTACATAGCAAGGAGACTAGTTGTGATGTGTACTATGGGTGAAACGGGATTCTCATCTAACATATGTTGGGAGTATATAACTCTGATCTTAGACTATTCCATTTTTCGTATACTTTTGTGGCAGGAGAAATCGTGTTGGATTCACCATGACAATACACGTGCTCAAAAAGCCCTGAGCATCTGGCTGATCCTGAATGAGGAAAACATCGCCGTACAGGAACAACTATTCACCTGATCTTCTACTCTCTTTTGTTTATTTTCATCAAGGTCAAGTGGATAATCAAGTGGATAGGTCATCAAGAGTGGCTTAACGACGGAGTTGGGGGCTTTGAGCAAGAATCCGTCTAGCAGTGCATGGAAGCGTGACAGAGAAGGATAGAAAAGTGTATTAGATTCATGGGGTATTACTTTGAAGAGGAAACCATGTAGTTTGTTGTTCGGAATTGAAATAATTGGTTTCTCGCTCGAGTCCGGTTACTTTTTAGACAGACTTCTTATATTTACTAACTCTATTACAAATATAGATTTTATAATTTTATTTTTTCTCTAATACCCTGTCCAAATCTGCGTCTAATTGTGCCTGTCTAATATATACGCGTATATTTTGTTGTGAGAGGGTCGAATACATGCGGTTGTGATATTAAATATAAATATAAGTAAATGCACAAATACATACACACAATTTGAATGCGTTTGACTTGGTTTTCTTTGTTTTGATTTACGGCCTGCCAACCTCAATGCGTTATTTAATGCCGACAAGATTTTTTCACTGGTGGTAATATTGTTTTCCAAAAACGTAATTTTGGTAATATTTTTTTGTCAAAACTTTATTTCTGGTAATATATATATATTTTTCAAAAACATATTTCTCATATTAAAACCTATCTTTATACTTTCATAGTGTTTTGAACCCCTTTTTGGGTGTTAATTATTTGTCCTCAGTTGGAACAATGACAGGTGCTATCGCCCCGGGTCAGTGTGAACCTCAGAACACCAGCAATTAAGAGGAGGTTCCACGCTCCTCGAAACCTCCTCCTCTTGCTGTCGGATGTAGCTTATAACCTTACCCATGACGCGGATGTAGTTTGACGTCATACCCAGGACGAATTGAGTTTGGAAGACGACATTGACATAATACTTCTCCCTCTAGTCGTTCTGCAAAACTCCGACTTGGACTGAGAAATACTTTTATAAATTTGGAAGCCAAAAATAATTTTTTTTTCATCTTTAAACATTCAGATAATTTTATTCAAGTTTTCTGAAATTATTCAGGAATAAATAGCTTTAGTTTGTAAATTTATTTTTAAAATATTTTTAAGCCTAGCATAGAATTAAAATATACATGTGCACACTAAACATGTATACACACAAAATAAATAAAACTGTAATGGATATCTATTTTGTTAGACTTAATTTCACGTTCTGCCTGACAACACCTGGATAACGGTAAAAAAAAAATTAAGCCGAAATATTCAGCTTTTAAGTCATTAATTGTGACATCTGTATTTAAAACAAATATATGGATCCTTAAAGTTGTTTGTTTTCATTAAATTAATCCCTCTGATTTGACATTGAACTCTCCGGATTCTTTCCTTGTTAGGATTATCCATACGGATTCCCAAAATTATAATTACTTATATATATATATATATATATATATATATATATATATATATATAGATAGATAGATAGATAGATAGATAGATAATATTAGTGGTAAATATACACATACATATGCAATGGTAAATATAATGTTAAGTTTTAATCTCCCCTTCTTCTCTCGTATGTTACCCCTCTCTTTAACACTAACATTCCTCCCACACTCTCATACTTACACTCTCTCTAAATTCTATTTTTTATTTCGGGTTGTTCTTTTCTGTTTTCTTTTGAATTTGTAGGTCTGATGAATTGGATCTTATTTACGATTCCAATGGAATAAATTATGACCATGGAATATTAGTGGACAAGCCTTTTTATATATATATATATATATATATATATATATATATATATATATATATATATATATATATATATATATATATATATATATATATATATATATATAAGAGTTTAAGTCAAAATTGTGCTTACTTTTTCGCCATAACGGAAATTACTGGCCTTGTTTGTCCTTTAACAGCAAACAGCAGCAAGAATACAGGTGCAATGAACCTCAAACCTCGAACACGTGTCCACAATAAGAGGAACTATATGCACGCATGAGAAGAAAGCAGTGTTACACACCTAATGATATGATATGGCGAAAGGGCAGATAATTATTGAATTACCCTCGTATATTCATGCCTAATGTTAATTAGGCAAGGTCGTCTTACGTTGTAGCTGATAAAACGAGACCTAACCGTAAGTTCTATGCTAACATTTTCTTATGCCGCACTTCAGGCTTGTGAAAATCTCTTCCAGCTTCTTGCTTTCCAATCAATTTTGATATTAAAAAATGTAAATTCTACGCCATTCGTTATCTTCTGCCTTCTTAACTTCTGTTCTTTTATTGTTTTCTCGCCTTAATAATGTTTTTTTTATATTTCAATCACTTAGTAAGCCTAACATCTTAGAGGCTTTATTACCTTGTATATTAAAAGAAATAGATGTTGATATTGTATTTTGAATGAACAAATAACCCTTTCATCCTCTGTCTGAGAGAAAATATCCGTTAATGTATAAATCGAATATATTTGCTTGAAACCATGGATGCAAAGAAAATCTTATTTTCACATACAAAATGGTTATACTACCTCGAACATCTAGTATAATGATTTTGCATGTAAGTTGTCAATGAATGCCGAATGTTTCCTTAGAGATAAATGGCTAATATTGACATCACCATTACAATAGTCTCTGCTGAATGTTGTGAGCAGCTTTTTTTATTACTGATCGACTGATTAGTTACTGAAGTCTACTGGTATTTATCGTACGGCAACTAATATTTATTAACCATAAGTCAAGGTGGAGGATATACAATACAAATAATTAAGTATTATTAGTGCTCAGTAATACAGGATACCCAATAAAACAACAGGAAAAATGGTACAGATTATTTCATTGTTGGAAATTTTGTTACAGTTATTTGAAACAAAAGCAAACGATAGAAGTTTATTAGCTTTTTAAGTACAAAAACACAAATGTTAATTTCCTAATATGTTACTTAATTTATTTTATCATATAGTAAATCTATAAATTTCCTGTATTTTTTGTGGAGCACCCTGTAAATTTGAATTGAATCTGATACATTTTGCCTTATGACAAACTTGATTTTTTTTTCAAAATAAATCAATGTATATCTACACAAATGCTAGTCAAAGGGAATTTCTAGTTCCGGGGTAACCTCCTCCGTTGATAGCACAAAGATTAACACAATGAATGCAGCCGGCTCTTCTTCTCTTCGTCTTATCGGAAAACAAGTTCGCTTCTGGCCTGCACAGTGACTCACCTCACCTTTGCCCTAGGGTCCCGAGTTTCAATGCAAATCCGCACAAGTCAAGTACCTAAGAATGATGGCACTGTCTTGACAATAGCCAATCGATTGATACCAATCATCCCTTTGAACGATCGAGTCTGAGGAGACGAGATGGAAACCTGCGTTGTTACTGAAAGACTTTTGCGTACAAATGTCTGGGAGATCGTCTCCGGAACTCGGTGGTCGGTTTCTGTAGCAGTTGCCGTTATTGACAAAAAAATGCATTACGTAGTTATTGAAGGTGGGCTTGGAATCATTCCAGATGCTGTCTTACTATCTCCGACCGTATCCTCATTTTTATATTACTATAACTTATTTGATTTTCTTTTTGAGGAAATTATTTACTAAATCTAATAGTAAAACACAAGTTAAACAGAGTTTTCTTTTATTACTTAAGAAATAAATGAAAATAATTTGGATAATTTTCTTCGGAAGTAAATGATAGTAATTATTGGCTGAAGAAGGTCGAAGCGGACAATCGAAAGATGTAAATCGTGTAAATAATTAAAAAAATTCATCTCAGAAATATAGGCAGATCCTGGAGAAGGTCGGAGTGTAAAACAGCCGAAACGTCGTAAATAGGACAATAAAGATGAGGACAATTGTCCAAACAATGTAAACTGTGTAAATAGTTACAATACCTCATCTCAGAAATATATACAGATCCTGGGGAAGGTCGAAGTGTACAACGGCCGAAAGGTCGTGAATAGGACAATACAGATGAGGACAATAGTCTGAATAATGTAAATTATGTAAATAGTTAAATACATCATCTCAGAAATATAGAGATCCTGGGGAAGGTCGGAAAGTACAAAGGTCGAAACGTCGTCAATAGGAAAATACAGATGAGGGCAATAGTTCAAACAATGTAATTTGTGTAAATATTTACAATACTTCATCTCAGAAATATAGAGAGATCCTGGAGAAGGTCGGAGTGAACAACGGTCAAAACGTCGTGAATATGAAAATAAACATGAGGACAATAGACCGAACAATGTGTATCGTGTAAATAGTTACAATACATCATCTTAGATATATAGAAAGAAAATAATTTTAGTTAATGCAACTTTGTAAGTATATGAGATTTTCCATTAACATTATTTTATTTACTTTTACACTACTGACGATTAAAAATGTATTGAAGCGAAATGAACACTATAAGTTTTACAGATGATCATCCATCGTATTTCCTTAACTGGCCAAAGAGAATCACAATATAAGGAGTGTACCAAATAAAAGAAAGCATATTCTTTAGAGGAGAGCATATTCTTTAAAGGAGACCACCTGAAACTCGAAAAAAATAATGATTTGTTCAAGTTGTTGATAATATACATTATTTTAAACAATGGGTTAGGAAGAAAAACTTTCATACATATTAGAAAAAGCGATATTAGAGTTAGAAGGCATAGGGTACTCACTTTCCTGATATATCGCTTTAAGAGATTAGATTTCATTAAATTCAACAAGTGCTACAGCTATCTGTTCACTCAATAAATACACAATGTTTCCTTGTAAGGAAACAGCTAATCTCAGCATCGTTATATTCTTCCTAGTTCTAGAATTGTTGGTTTCTTTTATAGTTGGAGTTTCAAAGAATGTCTTGTTAATTTCAATGCCTCTAAAACAAAACATCTCTCCATTAATCATCTATTATCTGCCTTCTCTCAGCATGGCTTATAATAGCCTTCAGAGGAGTGACTCCGTCTACTTTCTCTGGTTAAAATTTTAGCTGCCATGTGGAAATACTACATTGAATCCATCTCTAGGTGGGCTGCATAGAAAGTTGGTTCACTGTGTCGTGCTAGACAAATTTTCTCTCCAGAATTTATCTTACATATCTATAATTCTACCATTCGTCCCTGCTAAAGAATATTGCTGCCACATTTAAATCCGGTGCTCCTGCTATATATTTAGAGATTCTTGATAAAATCCAAAGACGAAACAGCAATATTATTAATCCTGCCCTGGCGTCTCAACTTTGGTTAATTTTCGACTGTCTTAAAGTTGCAGTCCTGTGTCTTTTTCTTTAAATATTATTTTATGATCATTTTTCGGATGAACTTTTCGCTATAGCACCTAGAATTTATGAATTTAAGCGCAGTACTAGATTGGCAAATAGGTCTCATCAATTTCCAGATGCTTAAGTTCGATGTAACCGTAAGTACTATGTTAACAGTTCCTTTTCTCGTATTTCCCGCTTGTAGAACTCGCTTTCAGCTCCATGACTTCCATTCAAATTTGATTTAAATGCAATGTCAAGCGCTATCTACGTTCTTCCTGATTACGCTTCTATTCGTCTCTCTCTTTAAAAAATGTTTGTTTAGCGGCATATCAACTCATTATAGGTGATTTAATGCTGAAATTTATTTTCCAAAAATATATTCCTGGTAACTTTTGTTTTTATAAAAAAAAGGCATTGCTGCCAATTCTCTCTCCCTCTAATTCTCTCTCACTATATATATATATATAGAGAGAGAGAGAGAAAGAATTGCCAGCAATGCGTCATGTTATATATATATATATATATATAATAGCTGGTCACTCGTATTCGAGTGTGCCCTTGTATTAGGCCGGATAGCCAATACCTATTGAAGACGCTCGCTCAGGGAGATTTGTGTTTGTTCAACACCCACAGAACGGCAACTATGCTGTACAGGTCTTATTTACAGTTTATATGAGATAGCTTGTTATCTAGCGTGAGCAACAATCTGATCAATCTACCCTATTTCACTCACAAGGCTTGGATCAATTCGTGGGATGGTGATCAGACACTTTCCAAAGGTGCAGTAGGCTGGAATCGCCCCCTCCATCAGTCTACTTCCTGAAAAATCAACCACGGTGAGATTCGAACCCGGCTTTCATGGTCAGAATGCAAACGTTCTAACCACTAGACCACGCGCCCATAGTGCTGGTAATATATTTGTTTTTTTATAAAAAATATATTGCAGACATTGTTGATTTTACTTAAAGAAATGTATTGCTAGTAATATGTTTTTAATATGAAAATATATTGCTGGTAATTTTACTATAATTTTTTTATGCTTTCATAGGGTTTTGACTCCAGTTTAGGGATTAAATATTTGCCTATAGCTTGGACCCTAACGGGTACTACCACCATGAGTGAGGCTGGGCGTTTCTGTTTTCTAATTGTCATATCTTAGAGGCTTTACTCTCCTGCTCGGGGTTAATTTAATTAGAATAAAGACAAGATAAGAAGTTAACATGATGTCTATAAAGTGCATTTATGTCAAAAATTGAGAATCCATGAATTCTTCGAAATTGTTGTCAGGAAACTTACCAACTCAAAATGCGAACGACGAATTGAAATTACCAAAATCAATCAAGTATAACACTTTTAATAACTGGGAAATGTTTTAACAGAAGACACAAAATGTGACACCAAAATCCGAAGTTGCATTGGAATAGCGAAAGGTGTCTTCCTAAATCTAAGAAGAGTATTAAGAAAAACGAAAATTAGAAGGAACTAAATGAGTATAGGAATTTTATATGTAATATTGTACATATCAAGTGGCAGCAAATAATGGACAATATCCTCACAGATGATGAAGAAACTTGAGGCAACTGGAATATAGTTCTCTTGAAGAATTTCCAGAATATCACAGACTGGACATATGTATGACGATGAATTTGGTAGAAAATAGTAAGAAAATGGTCACTTATGCTCAGAATCAGAAAGTAGCATTTGAATATTTTAGGACACATTATGAGGAAATAGGACTTGGAGAATTTAACACTGACATGACATATTGAAGGCAATTGAGACAGAAAAGTAGAAAATATCATAATTAACTTCCAATTTCCTATTCTTACAGTGATATCCTACACTTCATTCCGAAACACTCTACATTGAGATGCTCTTTAGGATTTTATCAAGTGTACATTATTTTAAAAAGATATCTATCAATCTAAGACCTGGTCTAACCTTAAATATTATTTTCTGCTTGTCACTATTCTGTTTTCATCTGAGACAAATACATTCTATTTCACCCATTTTCAGAATTAAATACCTCGCTTTCGCCTTCTTTATGTGACAGGTGACATATTAAATTTCAAGAATAATTTATTGTATTTTATTTATTACGACAGCGTTCAGTTTGACATTCATGCCCTATATTGCAATTGTGAGTATATTGTAAGTAACACTAATTTACTCACTTGTTTCTAAATATATTTTGGAATCAATAGAGCTGGGATGAAACAGACATAAGAAATTAAGATCATTTTGTGTTGACATTCAGAAGTTTGCTCGCTGTCCCAGTTGACGAATCAAACAAATATAGAAACTTCGAAAAAATAAGACAACCTGATAGGAATCGAAGCAATGAAAATATAAAGAGTAAATGTTAATTAGTATATCATTGTAGAACAACATTAACCTTTGTCCAGAGTTAGAGAATAGGAAAATATTTTGTACCTTTAACGTATCAAAAATATTCCAACCAGACAATTCTAATTCTAAACTTTTCATCTACTATGCGCCGTGTCACTAATAATTTGTCCTTTGCAATTTTTTTTTTTTTTTTTTTTTTGTTACCAGCCCTAAACCTAGTTCACTTTTCTCACTGATTCTGGACAGTTTTAGCTGAACCTTCTCCCCTCACGTGACAAACGTCTTATGAAATGAGTTGGATCATTTCAAATTGACCTACTTATCTCTAAATTGAAACGATGATCCCTTTCCTGGTCGAGTTTTCCTCACTACTCTTTTTAAACATATTTGCCGCCCTCGTGATGTTTCTTGAATGGCATTGTAAAGATGGAAGCAAAAGTACGAATATTAGTACCATTGCCGAAAGCCTGAATGATTTTTTTTGTCAATATTCTTTATTCAGACAAGCTAGGTAGCTTGTGTGTAATTTTCCTTCTTCCCTCTGGTCTTCAATGTGTCCTATGAGTTAAAAGTTTCCAAGACTTCTTTCTTCATTATGTACCCAAGATAATACAAGTCGTTTTTTTGTTGTTCAGTTTCATGTTAAGCAACAGTGCTCTTTTTTATTCCATTTTCTCTAAAACTTTGTCGTTATTAACATTCTCATGATATTATCACCATCTTTTTATAAAACCACATTAGTTTTTCTTCAAAATTCTGCTTTACTTTTGAAGCGACTGTCCAGTATTCACTGGCATGTATGAGAATTAATATTACATAACAGTTCAGTACATTTTTCTTTGTTTCCAAAGAATTTTTTTGTTTCTTACTAATTTTCTTGGGGAAAAACTTGTTGACGAATTCCATATGAAATTCGGTTAAGATAAGAGTCTAAGGACTTTTGTTGGGCAGAGGGAAGGAAGAAAGGAAAAAGGAAGATATTTTTTTTTCTTTGAGCAAATTTTTTTAAACCGAGGCTAATCTAGCCACACCCACACTGCTGGGCGCCCATTGGCTGAATGCTGGCGTGAGCGTTAGGCGAAGGTAATCATGTGAAGTAGGAGAGGACGCCTGTTGGCACCCATTGAAGAGATCGGTATGATACGCCACTGTGAGAGATATGGGAAACGCGTTGACACCCTCTGAGGGCATGGTGAGATACCAATATGAGAACAGAAGAAAGTGGGAGGACGAAAGACTTCCAAAAATGGAAAATAATAAATTTTCCTGACCGAAATCAAAGAAGTGGATTGTGGATTTAGAATTATCAAGGAACCTCAAACCCCGACAAGCCCACCCCGATTTTGGTCGGCGTCCATATAAGCAGAGTCGCAACGAGTGAAAGGCAGTTCCAGTTGAGTTGGCAGTTCGAGTTAAGTTCGCAGTTCACAGCTGAGTTGGATTGAGTTGGGCCCGCCTCGCAGGAACCTGACTGAAAGATTCTACGCAAATCACGACCTCAACTTCTAACCAAGAACAATATATTTTTGAAGAACGACTTAGACTCACACCACCAAAACAAGTTTTACGAATATCGCCTGAAAATACACCAAGAACCAGTTTCTTAAAGAACAAACAACTTAAGATGTTAAGACTCGCCTAACAAACATAAAGTGTCACGAATCCATATTAGCGGTTTGGGAGAAAGAAGCAGTCCTGTATTTCGCATTCAGATATAAAATATCGCTGTCCTTTTTAGCACATTTGAACTTTTCGAGTTATTATTTTCTTTTCTTTTACATATACTTGTGCGGTATTGCACTTCTTTGGACCCAACTTGCATTACGGCCCGGCGACTGATTGATTTCGTCTACCTAAGATCAAGTCACAACGTGGGTAGGTCAGGCTAGAAATCAAACCAGTTACTTCGGTAACCAGACTTTGGACGCGAGCTGGGAACGACAAGGCTGATACCGAATCTAACCAGATTCCCATCCGATTCAGCAAAAGGTTAGAACGTCACAACAGATTCAAATCCTATGTTTTTATTTTGCTGTTTTTGCTTATCATTGGAAACTTTGCCTCAATGTCTCTTAAAATAAGTTCAAGGTTTATCTTACACATTCTCATAATATAAATTTCTATACATACTACTTTCCCCACTCCCTTACAACAAACTCATTATGTAAGTTCTACATTGAATGACCCCTTGGGCTTGTAATCTGTGAAAAAACAATAACTAACATACATACATAACGTCATCCACAGACAGACTGTTTCACTGTTTACAGCTCATCAGTGTGGCTAGACATCCGGTTGCCTCTAGCTAGGATCGAAACCCGGCTGAATAGGTGTCAGTCGGAGCTTCTAACCACTAAGCCGTCGGCGCACGGTAGGGAGGAAGGTGGATTTTTAGCATATTTATTTTTAGAAACATGCCCAGTGACTGACAGTGACTCAATTCGCTTTCGTGAAGAGTCTCGCTATATAGCTAAAATAGTCACTGTTTACGAACCCACACCTCCCCCCCCAGAGTGCTCAACTGAAATTAATTCAGGAGCAAATATATATATATATAAAGTAATATATATATATATATATATATATATATATATATATATATATATATATATATATATATATATATATATGAAAATTGATATTACATAACAGTTCATTACTTTTATCTTTCTTTCCAAAGAATTTTTTGTTTCTTACTAATTTTCATAATCTTTTGGAAGACACATTTCGCTATCGAAATACGCATTTGAATTTCAATGTTTAAACGATTTTCAAAAGATTTTTACACTTCCTTTAGCTAACAGTCATGTGTTATATATATATATATATATATATATATATATATATATATATATATATATATATATAATTCCAGGGTCGTTTTACATCTTACTCTATATGACCTTCACCATCTCCAGACTTTCTAACTTTCTATAGTGGTTTAACAAGGCGCCTCACAATTTTCGAGTATGATTTCATTTTCAAGCCTTTTTTCAATTATCTTTCGACTCTCAGGGCTGAAACATCTCTCTCACGTGACAAATGTCTTATGAAATGAGTTGGATCTTTTCTAATTGACCTCCTGTTCGAGATTTCCTCTATACAGTTGTCTCTTTTTAAACTTATTCGTCGTTCACTTAATGTTTCTTGAATGACCCTGTAAGACGTAAAACAGAGTATGAGTGTTGACACCATTACTAAATGCTTGAATGATATTTTTCCCCTCACCATAGCTCAGTTGGTGATAGAGTGGGTCTGACACGAATGTATTTTAAGCAGCTCTCGTTTTAACTGAATAACTCAAAGGGCTTTTCAGTGATTTTTACAAAAATTAATGTCAAATCTGTTGACATCTCAATTTTTAACATATTCTGACAATTTTATACTCTGCATTGGTGCGTCTTAACGCGTCTTCGTCTGTCAGATGTTTCTTGACCGTTGACAGACTCTTAAGTAATTAACTATTACATGGCAGTTCAACTTTAATTTTTCCAACAAATTTTCCCCGTGTCTTAATACAGTGCTTAACTTCTGCAAGATACCGTACCCTGTTTTTATTTTATGTTATTCAATATTTCCTTATCACATTTTCCACATCCGTTTCTAACTAATTTTATAGTCAAATTTTTGTATGTGCTTGATTCTGAACTCCCAATATATATATATATATATATATATATATATATATATATATATATAAGAACTTTTATAATTATAAGTAAGCTTTCTCTATGTGAGAGCGTCTTTACTATTTATTAATTTAGTTTAGGTTGACGAATGGCGAAATATATGAGAAGTTATAACCAAATGAGTTCAAAAAAGGAGGTATTTGAACAGACATAGACAGCGTCAGGAGTACCTTTGGCCAAAACCACATGATTCGATATAATAGAATTTTTAACTTGAAAATCTCATATTTTCAATAGAGCCGACCGATCTGAGATTATATATGGAAGCTATGTATGGAGTTCATCTCGTTCCGAAATGTCCAAACGAACATTTGTATACAATCCGTCTTCTCAGATCAATGATTAAAAATGGCGTCAAACCAATGAATACTTTAAAACGTAAAGATGGCGATCGGCCATCCGACTTTCTTGTCTGTTGCCATATAAATACAAGAAGTTATACCAAATAGTAAATATAAAAATGACAGAAATAGACCCAAAAATGGATAGCAGATGTGACAAAAGAGAAAATAATGATATAATTAAGATTTTAGCTTATAAATTCTTTGAAAAACGTGACTCAAGGACGAGTAGAATTTGATCTGAATATATGATCATTTTGATATCCCCCTTGATATCGCTAGAGTTTGATAGATATTGAATTTAACGATGAATTTTTTTTTATTAAAGTTGCTCTCAAAACTGAATTCAAAATGCTTTTTTTTATTTAGAATCAGATCAGAGCAAAAATATATATATATATATATATATATATATATATATATATATATATTTGCTCTGATCTGATATATATATATATATATATATATATATATATATATATATATATATTTGCTCTGATCTGATTCTAAATGAAAGAAGTTATATATGGAAATTTTGATTTCAATTTTTAAAACACGTAAATTTCAGAAAAACGTTATTCCCAAAAAAATTTCACTTGAAGATGGAACAGAGCTTACTTTAACTCAATTTAATTCAAATAATTATATTGAAGTGTTCGGCTCTTGTTTTGAAACATGAGACCTCTTATGTCGCGGGTTGGAATCATATTTTTAAATAAATAATTATATTTATGCTCTACTTTTGTATCGAGCACTATTTCTTAAAAATAATAACTAAAATAGTAAGGAACTTTGGATTATTCACCTAATCAGTTCTTTCCTATTTTCTATATATTTTCACACACATATATATATATATATATATATATATATATATATATATATATATATATATATATATATATATATGATCTGATTCTAAATGATTGACTGGAGTTGTACAATTCGCTCTTTTTAACCTTGATTTCAAAAGCATTTAAACGGCCAGGCAATGAGCTAACTCCAAATTTACAGCCTCTATCCCACAGAAGACACTTTGCAAGCCTATTTCTTCTTCATCACTATTTTCATTGTAAATATTCAGACAATCTACATTGCTTAGATCCACTCAGTCCTCTAATTCCAATTCAGCGATGTCACTTCTACAGGTTCTAATCACTGACATCCTCTTCGGAGCCAGCAGGAAAGCAAGAAGATTCACTCAGACTGCTTCTTGCCCAGAACACCTGCATTTTGGAACAGCCAACTGACAGGATATTTCTCCGATCACTACTAAGCTCGTCAAGTCTATTGTCAATATTTTGTACATCCTACATAGTATCAGAATCTGAAACTACTGGTATTACGCTCACGCTTTAAGGTCTGGTCTACCAGGAATCCTTTCAATGAGTCTATCAGGCACTATTTACATTATTCGGACTATTGTCCTCATCTTTGTCGCAATATATTTATCACAACGTTTCGGTCGTTTTACGCTCCGGCCTTCTTCAGGTGGTTGGAATGTCGAACTGAACCCTTTATTTTGCTAGCTGGGGTAGACTGTTCTAGTTCCACGTGCCATGAATAATGAATATCAGTTATCGGTTATCACCTGTTAATCCCCCACTCCGAGTTCTCCACCGTCTTAACCAGGTATTGAACACACAACACTTTCGGTCCCGTCAATAGACCTAACCAACGCTTTGATCCATTGTGCCATGTGTCCTTCCATTCCAACCACCTGAAAACGGCCTAAACGTTGTGATAAATATAGCAAGAAAGTGGAGGAGAATAATCCGAATAATGTAAATAGTGTACATAATACCTATCTCAGAAGTATATATATATATATATATATATATATATATATATATATATATATATATATATATATACAACGGCCGAATCGTTTTGATGATATGGCAACAAAGATGAGTATGAGAGTCCGAGCAATGTAAATCGTGTACATATATCCTCATCTCAGAAATATAGAGATATAACATTTTCTACTCAATCCGAAAGCTACAACTATAATTGGAAATTATTATGTAATCATGCGCCATATTTTTGAGATTTCCATTTCAAAATCCATGTATTTTGATAGTTTTTTGATGACGATCAAAGATACATTACAATCTACAGGATCTCTCCTCTTAATAAAAAAGCATATTCCGTTTTATATTTTGTGTTCTTTGATCACGATATCTGCGAGATGAGCTTTGAATTGTTCTTTCTGTGTGTATTGTTAAGTTCCATAAAATTATTACTGGTTTTATTTCTGTAACTATGTTTGGTTGATGTTTATACCATGTTATGACAGTTATTATTATTATTATTATTATTATTATTATTATTATTACTACTACTACTATTATTATCATTGTATACACATTTCCTTCTGGGTCCCAACCAGAGATCTAAGTTTGGAAATGCCTTCTTGAAATTTTCCACTGATAATTTTTTTAAAAACTCTATAGATAAAGTTATTCGTAATGTAAGCTAAATACAATTTTTCTTGTATATACTACATATTTTCGTAATCTGAAATTACTTGCCTTACGTGCACGTTGAAACTTATTTCGTAAACTCCTACTTGAGTGACTCTCGGGCCGTATGTAAATATTCAGTAAAAATATCACATCTGGCAAATGGATTTGTAATGATTTCCAAGGAAGTCACCCGTAAACAACGAGAGGTTATATGCGCATGTCACTCTGAAATTATTAAAGTCTGACAAAGAAAAATTGACTTTTTTCAAAACCTTAATCCTAAAAAGAGGATGCCTTATAGAATGCCCACTAACGAAAGAGCATTATTAAATCCGAGGAAATATTAAGTAAACATTTGGTGTGATTGCCTGGGTACTATCCTATTTGAGTTGTTCTCAGTATTGCAAACGATATCTCTTGTCAGCAGATGGTATGTTTGACCAGTGTTTTGAAGCAAAGGAAACCCGTTTGATTAATCACTAACGTGTAGTGCTCCATCATGTAAATGCACAGCGCCATGGAAAAATTTATCATCTGAAAAGATTGACGACCTCACTTTGAGAAAAAAAAAATATAAAGAAACAAATCTGTACTCTTCGTGCCTTCTTTAGAATATCACAAAAGCTGATGGATTGTTTGAAGAACAACTAAAAGGAATGAAAATTCCTCTCTCTACTTTCTTTACAAAGCAAAAGATGTTTACACTTTTTGGTTTGATCTGAGTTTTGTAAACGTAATGATTTGCATAAGGAGTAACTATCTGTGGTGGCACAAGTAACAGATTATTTTTCCAGCTTCTTTATCGTTGGAACTTATATAGGATATCCATGCTAGTCTGACAGATTCGACAAAGTAAACATGGAATCTACTCTCGAAAAAGACCTCCAATCAATGGGCAAGAAATGGCTTGTAAATTTTAACGCCTTCAAAACAAACCGTATTTCATTTAATCACCACAGACGAAATTTCTCTGCCTACCATCAACAAAGCTGAATGCTAAACTCCAGGAAAGCAACACTAAAACTTGGACTCACATTTTCCATATGAAATGGAGCGACTGTATTATGTCTGCTCCTTAGATAAATTTCCCAAACATCAGGTTATCGATAAATGTGTCAATACCTTATAAATTATGACGATATTTTAAACTAAAAGCAAGTAATATATATATCAATACAGATTAATTAAAGTCTAATCAGCAAATATTTTTTAAATAACATTTCATGAAAGTACATTTTATTTTTGAAAGCTTTTTTTTTTTAATAAAGAGGATTGTTGTGTTGACAGATTTGTCAATATGTACAATTTTATAGATTTTTCTGATAACCAGAGCAAACATAATTCCAGTTTAATTTCGACCCCGTTTTTATGAGGTTTACTGGGAATTTTTGGCCGAGCCTACGGGCTCGATTTTACCACACATTAAATTACGGCCTTGTGTTACATCCTGCTTCGCAGGATGGTGAGGTAAATAAACTTGCTTTGGGAATTACTGTCTGCTCCTCGTTTTTCAGTCTTTCAGTAGTGCATGTTATTCCTTCACACGAGTGTCACCTCTGTCTGTTTGTAACCTCTTTAAAGGTATAACAATGGCATTCAATTGCGTTCAAAATACATTACTTTCTCACTGCACGGTCACTCTCTCTCTTCCTCTATCTTTTTTTCTTTCTTTTTTTCTCGCTTTCTCTTTCCCTCTCATTTTTCTCTCTCTTTCTCTCTTCTCTCTCTCTCTCTCTCTCTCTGTGTTCAAGTTTCTTCGCATCGCTTCTTATAAGGGTCTCAATTCCAGCTTCATACTTATTGTCTTCTTGATTCCTCTCCTTTTATTGTTATCGCGCTTTAATTATGTTTCTATTCTTTCACTCTCCTTTCACACTCAGTAACCTCTTGTGTCTCAGTGGCTTTATTGACTTGCATGGGGTGAGATGATATTTTAAAAAAGCACATTTTGGCTGAATGCATTCACTTGGCAGCTGTAGGACATAAATGCTGAAAGGACGCCAGGTGATGTCATTTGAAAATGTTGAAGCCTTCATCAGTGTCCTACATTAAAGGGGTAGGTTTGTTCCAAGATATATAACATCTACAACAGATCATTTACAAAGCATACATTGGCCTTGAAAGAGTGGCATTATGTGCAACAATATCTAGTGTTGAAAGGCTATTGTTATGGAATGTCCCACACTCCGTATCGCCTATATGGACTGACTATATCAGTAGCTATATATAATGAGCAGGGGATATGCCTGTGGGCTTGGTTTGGGAATTAATAGCCCACCACCCGATTCCCTGTTTTTCAGTAGTGTATTTTTTTACAATAAACCTCTCTTCTTTCATCTACACATGTGTTGCTGTTCCTTCACTCGAGTACCATCTTTGACTTTGTTGTATCGTTAAAAATACAACAGGTATATCATGTTATCGGCAATGATCTGGAATCTTGACCTCACTCACATACCACCAATGTGACATGGTTTCCCGATGTCTTTTCTACAAATATTTTCATGGCAATTGTGCTGCTGAACGTTTGTCCTTAGTTCTTTTACTACATTAATTTTAGACTGGCGATACAGTTTTACTGGTGAACTAGCCAGATGCCACCGGCCTTTCTAACTGTTTCTTTTCCTCGCATTTCTCACCCGTGGTACTACCTTCCGATTTGTTGATTCAATGACACCTACAATCAACAAAAATGTAACTGCAACGTCAATTGTCACGTTCTGTTTTTCTGAACCCTTTTTCTTTATTGTTCTTTTCTAATTCTGCACACTGAACTCTTTTCATTATTTTTCATTCCCTTTAACGCCTCTGTGTCCAAGTGACATTAACGGGTTAAGTTGATGTCCTCATCGAAAGTACAATCGTTCGTCATATGTTGGAGGTATTAAATGCGACAAGCCATTTCCTCCCTATTGAACTGTTAGAGCGAGATCAGAGGATAGATCATGTAACGGGTTCCAGTTATATGTGATTCTTTCTTTCTTTTGAAATTCTTTAAGGACGTAAGCGATCATGGCTCTCCACCTCCCTCTTTCCCTTGCAGCTCTCAACAAGTTCCTTCCCTCTGCGTCCTCCCCCAGACCACGTTTTGTTATTCATTTGCTTAATTCTCTAGGTATGACACGCGTTGTTTTCCCTTGTATCTCTTTCCCTCTACTCGACCCGTGACTATCAGATTCTCAAGGTCTTCCTCCCTCATTATGTGTCCTTTTATCCTTTTTATGTGCTATCTCCTTTCAAGATGTAGGCGATTATGTCTCTCCACCTCCCTCTCTCCCTTGCAGCTCTCAACATGTTCCTTCCCTCGGCTACCTCCACCAGACCACGTTCTGTCATCCACTTACTTAAGCCCGCCAAGTATGCCACTGAGTATTAGATTCTCCAGGCCCTCCTTCTTCATGGTGTATCCAAAAAACATCAGCTGCCTCTTCCTGATATTAAGTATAAGCCTCCTCTTTAGAATGTTCATTCGCCTAAGTTATTTGGGACACAAAGTCACTGAGACACGACTTGTAGGATGTGTAGACATACTGGGGGAGAAGAAATGGAATTAATCATTTACTAACGCGTTTAATACGCGATTAATAAGACAACTCAAGCCGGAAGTAGGCAAGCCGAGTCCACTTTCTCCTTTGATAAATGATATCCTAAAGTCCACATCATTTCGGAGAATACATAGGAGTAACCGAAAATTTGTTTAACCCTAGAACACTAACCATGGGTATATAGTACACACCGCAAATTTTCCTATTTTTAATTACAATTTTCAGTACCTGATTTTCTTACCTAAATAATATGTTTTTCACTTCCTATTAATGTTAACTCAAAGTACATAGTTTGGAGTACCTGCATGTAAAAAAATTCAAATGGAGATATATATTTAATATATATATATATATATATATATATATATATATATATATATATATATATATTAATATTTTCAAAATCAGTTATGTTATACCCATGGTTAGTTGTGGTGTAACTTTAATTGATGGTTAGTGTTCTAGGGTTAAGGTTATTTACACTATTTCCGTTGTTCGGTATTTTTCATCATTTTTATTGCCATATTCACGACGTTTCGGTAATTGAATGGTCCAGACTTCTTCAACTGATATACGTTGAAATTTCGAACCAACCCTTTATTTAGTCCACGGTGGGTAGATTGCTCTAATTCCTTTCGTTTATTTTATTTATTGATACAGCCATCAGTAAATACACGTGTTTTTGTTGTTTATATTAAGGGGGAAAGACATGCAAGTATCAAGGAGCGTATGAATTAAAGTTAATTCCAAAAATCACTTTGACAATGAGACGCGACGTTGAGATATTCGGGGAGACACGAGAAAATATCAAATCAGAAAAAAAAATCAATTAACTGAGAAAATTGATTCTATTTATTTTATTCAACATATGTTCGTCATTAAATAAGCTTGCTAATTGTCTAATTAAGTTAAATTTTGCAGCAAATTACTAATTTTTGTAAAAAAATAAATACAAACAAGTAACGGAATTAATTGTTTTAGCGGAATGGTTAAGAAAATGAAGACAGCAAAGGGGAGTAATCATGGAAATAATATTCGAGAAGATAATGTAGTCATTATTATAATTTTAAAAAAGTATTATTATTATTGTTATTTCCTTGTGTTGCTGTTTTATTAGACATTTCTGTCTTTGTCTCAACTAAAGTCTTCCTGATATTTTCCACTGCTCATTTATCTAAAAAAAAACAAATAAACAAACCTTAGATTACAAACATTTTACACAGATGAAGCTCTTCGTAATGTGTGAGCTATACTTGTCAGTATATTTTTTGTGTTGCATGTAGATCCTCGGGCTCCAACAACAGCTGAACATTTTTCATGTCCTCATGTGCCACATTCTTTTAGATTTCCACTTATTTTGAGCGTTTTTTGATGATCTTCAATAATACATTAGAAACTGCAGCGACTGCCATGTCATAAATAAAGTCAATCCTGTTTGATGGTTTCTGATCACGATGTCTGGGCAATTAGCTTTGAGTGTTCTGCCTGTGTGTAAGTCCCATAAAATTCTTACAGTTCCTGGGTCTGGGAGATTTTCAAGCCAGTTTCTTGTGGTTTTCTTCCCGTAAATGTTGCGTATTTTCTTCTGCAAGTATAGGCCCACTCTTTTATGACAAGTTTTATATTAAGTGTATGCCAATATCATGCTACCCATTAAAAAATCGTCAATTGTTTCATTTAACAGAATCTGCATTTCGGGTTAACACAAATCTTCAGTACCTCTACTTCGTAATTTCAAGATTTGGTCCGGTGCAGTATGAATAAAACCTTTGCTTTCAGTTTTAACCCTGCAATACGTAACTATTATCATTATTATTATTATTATTTCTGCTAGGGTCACCCTACCTACCAAATCAGCGGGAAGACCTAAGGCAGATAGTGGTGTGTTGCTATGGCCACATTTCATGATTTGCTTTTCTAACTCCCATAATATCACTATCGTTACATGGACAAAGATCTTCTTAGTGAATGGGTTGTACTTCTCAAGACAATATTTTGTATTTCTCTTAACCTCGTTTTTCCATGGATTGTTTTCAATGTTGTTGTCGTGTTCCATTTTTTATCATTCCAAGCGCACCTCCTACGAATGGTACTATTCTTGTTTTCAATTTTTTCAATTTTTCTATTTCACTTTCCAGGATTTTATACTTCGATATTTTTTTTCAAATTCCTTGGTTGCTATGTTAGAGCCCGATGCGCATACCATATCAATTAGCAGGCATTTTTTTTTTCTTCGGTTTTTGACAATCATGCCCGGCCTATTTGCTTTAATCTTTTTGTCTGTAAATGAGGTGTAAGCTCATAGAAATATCTTCTATTTCTGTAACCAATATTGTGTGATGTTCATACAAGTGTTTAATAACATCTTTTCCAAAGTGTTTGTACATTGTCCAGTTTAAGTATTGCAATACTCTATCATGGCAATTTTTATATTCATTTAATTTCAGAACATCCTTAGATTAGATGGTCTATAGTTTCGTGATATTTTTCAGAGAACTAGCATTTTGGTTCCACATTTTATGTATGATAATAGCCTGAAAGTTACGATTGAACATATTCTTGTCTTGCACTGCAAGAATAAAGTCTTTTGTTCCGACCTCTAATCCAGATTCTCGTAATTATCGGTGACTGTTAAATTTATCAACATCAGGTTCTGGATATTGGCTTACTTTCTCATAATGTTTGCTGCAGCAGTTGGTTCTTGGTCTTTGTTTTACTTTTCTACAGAATCTACTAAATGTAGAAACTTCTTTCATGATTGTTTATCTAATTGTATCACGCACTCCTTTGTTGTTTCCATGTGGTTTAGTAAGCCAATAGTTGTTGACTAGTACGATAGTTCTAACTGAATAAGACCTCTTCCACCTTTACGGGATATGTATAGACGGATGATATCAATCTTTTTATGATGCATGTTATGTTTAGAAAGATTTATTGTTTTAGAATCAATTCATTTGATATCATTTAGAGTCCAGTTCAAGATGTTGAAATTATATTGAACCACTGGGATGATTAAACGATTAGTGGCCATAATTCTGTCCTGATAATTTAATTCAGTCGTTATTATCAGTCGCTCTCTTCTATAGCACTTTTTTGTACTATTTCTTTCATTTATAATGGTGAATCCCTTCACTCTCATTAACACCGTGTTACTTATAAGCTTCTTCAAGCTCTAAATATTTGATTCTTACCCCGAAGTAGAGTAATTTTCTTCTAGTGATCCTCGAGAATTGTGACTTTAAAAGGTTAATCCAAACCGAATTCCTTTCCAGTGTCATCACTGAAACATTTTACTGTTTTAAGCTTTTACAGCTAACTCTCATTCACAGCATACAAATTTAAGTCATCCATGTAAAACGGATGGCTTATTTTCCTGTGAGATATCTTATAGCCATATTCCGTTTTCTGGTTAATGCTATTAGAAATATACAAAATAGTAAGGGAAACAAAGAATCACCTTAAAATATTCCTCTGTTAATGTATATTTCACCAGACTTATAAGCTACATTTATATGATTGAGGTGAAGTGTTGTTGTAAACATCGACGTACTGTGTTTGATGAAATTGATACCTTACATATATTTAAGGTATATTTTGGGCACCTCGACGTGGTGTAATGGTTAGAAAGCTTGTCTTGCTAGATCAATTACAACTGAGTAGGGAGTTTGATCCTCAATGGGTGCCTCTTACTTTCGGCCTTGTGTCACATCTAAGCCGGGCTTAGAACATCACTATATTTAAAGAATTTAAGATCAAGGAATAGAGTAGACTATCGAATGCCTTCCGGTAATCTATCCAGTCAATGCTGAGATTTTTCTTTGTATTGAAGCAGTTTTCCACGTTCATCCTATTAATAAGTAATTGGTATTTACATCCGTAAGAGCCACGTTTGCACCCTTCTTGTGGAAGAGGTAGTATGTGATTTTTATATGAAGGGTTATATCTGTTTAGTCAGAATTGATGTCAACATTTGGTAAGCAGTGGGGAGACATGTAATTGGTCTGTATTTTTGGAGACATTGCTGACACCATTTGGCGGGTAGAAGGAACATTATTCCCTTAGTTACTCATCCCGGAAATTTAGTAGGATTATTGACAATTTCTTGAAGTTATCTGCTTAGGTTTTGTTTGCTGTATTTAGATAATAAAGCTAAAAGTTATAAATTTTATTTATTCGTAAAGATTCAAAGCGTGCTTTTTCAGTGCACATTCAATATCCCTTTCTGTGATTCCCCACCCCACACCTTAATTCTTGTTCTGGTTTATTCTTCATCAGTTCTACGTAATCTTCCGTAATCCAATCTGCTTCTTTATGTTCTTTAAGGTAATCCCTTATTTTCCCCAGAACCATATAACCTGTTTTATTGATGGCTTGGGGGTCACTTCAATTTTTTCTTTGCCTATTTCGCTGAAAAAATTATTAGTATGGATTTGAATGATCTCTCTGTAGAAACTTGATCTTTTTTTTATAACGTCTAATGTTTAATTTATTTTTTAGTTGATAGGACTGCATTTTCATTCCTAATTTTGTATTTTCCTGTTACTTTTTCTGCCTTTTCTCGTCGTTACATTTGTTCTCCCTTCCAATTGTAATTCAATTCTAAGTTCAATTTCTTCCTCTAGTTTCCTTTTCTAAGGTGGATCTTTACATTGATCTTTAATTTTTAGTTGCTTCTATGCTGATGCATATATTGTTTCGTTAGGACATATATGTTTGTCTAAATCATCCAGAATTAATCTGACTGCTGCATGGTAGAGTATAATACTTCTGAGGTTCTGCTTCGTTGTTTATAATTTTGAGAGTTGTTCTCGTTTCTCTATTTCAATATTTTATGTCTTACTTTTATGTCTCATGATTTCTTCCTTGGCTTCTTGTATACTGTTCTTATTTTCCGTAAATTCATTCGGTTCACTGTGTTTTGAATTCGTTTCATTGCAGGTTTCTGAGCGACTAAAATCACACCTTTCCAACTCTTCTATACCTTCAGCATTAGCTTCACAGCGATTGGTGAATATCTCAGTTTCTTCTTTATGATCACTGGTTTGGATGATTTTAGCAATTTTATGTCCATTTCTGGTTCCGTCATGTCCTATTGATTCACCTACTCTGGTTGCAGTTCTTTTTATATCTTTAAGTCCAGCATCTGTCATTTATTTCTCATGCTGTACCTGCTTACATTAGCTTAGTTTATTTTCGTCAATGTCTTTTCTAATTGCTTGTCCAACGTTTTCACGCCAAATGACATATGTTTGGGCAACGCTTCATAAAATGCAGTCATAACGAGATTGTACTCTTCACGAGACCATTTTATCTTTCCTTTCGTTGTGGATTTAGTTGTAGAATTCTCAGTCATCACTGGGATTATTCCACTTCTAGGCACTTGAATTAATTATCTGTGTAGGATTTAGTTCCTATGTCAGATTTTTCGATATCAGGTAGGTTCCATTCTGAGGGATGGGCGCTCGGTTTATCCACTGGAAGAACCATACTGGACATTTTGTTTTGTCTTTTAGATCTCGTATTCTTCCGACGAGTGAAGCACGGGTCCAAATGTCTACCCGAAATTGCCCGGCACATTAGGCATCGGTCTTTTACAGACAGGATTCAGAAGCTGTAGGGGATCGTTAGCGATCTTGTAATGCAGCAGCCATAGAATCCTCGACAGGATTGACACCATGAGTTGTGCGCTGTTGTTCGGAGATTCCTTCTTGTTTTTTTTGTTTTTTTAAATGACCATACTAAGATTTAACTTAGTATAAATTGCAATGGCCAACCAGATGAAAGGCCTGGTAGTCATACAATGAAGATTATCATGAAAGAGAAAAAAAGAAAAAGTAACCAATCAATACGATTCTTACAGATGAGCATACACAAAAAATACATATATTTACAGGAATTTCAGCTAGAAGTGTGGAAAATTTTTGAAAAGATAAGACTAAAAATAATTAATTAAAAGAAAAAGAAAAAAAAGAAGTTGAAATGAATGCAAAAATTTTTAAAAGAAATTTAATAAAAGAAAATTAAAAAAAAAATAATATAATGAAACGCGAACAAAGATTGGTATCGGCCAGAGGGTAAAATGTTCGACTTGTCGACGCCATTGAGTGTGATAATAATCAAACTTTATAGGGTAGTTCAACCCATCTCCGGCGCTACGAGTTACTCGAAGTGGCACTGAGGGATCCATTAAACAAAACAAAAAATAGGAAAAATACAATAGATTTTACATTTGGGGTCATTTCTCACCGTCGTCAGAATACGGGACCGTAAAAAGTAAAAAAAGTAAAAAAAAGTACTTCAAAAAGGGGAGTATGGCCGGATAAGCATAATAAAAAACGTAAAAATAGGTAATATACGTTCACACACACCCACACACACACACACACACACACACACACACACACACACGTTCTGTTCTGTTCTTTTGAAAGCAAATACTATATAAAAAAAAAAGAAAAAAAAGTGAGTTAGAATATTATAACTTAGTCTATATTCCCGGCAGGTTAATCTGTGTCATGCGAACAACATTATGAAAAACATTGAAATATAGTCAAATATAAAGTAAGTAAAATATTTAATATAGTTTTGATTTCCGTTACATTTTAAGGTTCCATCTATTTCTTTCATCAATTCTATGAGTTCTTCCTCAGAGAAGTTAATTTGTAGAACACATCCCCGTGATGGTAGTTCCTTGAAAACTACAATTTTAATATTTCTTCAAGCCAAGCGTCAATTATATAATCCTACATATCCTCACGATCTATGATTCTTACTTCCACGAAGCATCGACAAACAGTAAACTTTTAACATGATTATTTCTTGTTGCTTGTATTGGCCAAATAAAATAGCATACCAAATGTCTCCACGTATGATCTTGTCCAGCGGATTGTAACATACAAACAAGATTAAAAACTATCAAAAAACAAAGACCTGAAATTGAAATAGAAAAATGTGGAAATTGAAAACAAGAATAATACTTCTTGGAATTATAAAAATGGAACAAAACAACACATAAAGAATACTACCAAAAAAAAAATGTCTTTATAATAACAACAACAACAACAACAATAAAAAAAAAAAAAAAAAAAAAATTAATAATAATAATAATATTAATAATAATAATAATAATAATAATAATAAAAAATAATGATGATTAATTTATTAACCATAAACCATTTTTCGTCATTAGATCATTGAGTGTTTGTACAATTACTTGAACATCTTGTAACCATATGCTTTGCCCGATGAGCCAGCGTAATTCAAAATAAACTCGACCATGTTGCCTTTCGTATTCTCAATATGCCATCTTTTGACATATTACCTGAATGGTATTATCTTGTTTCTCTCTTCAAACCCCTCACAAAAAATCCGCATTGAGTTATTTGTAGTGTTGTGTACGTTTCTGGCTTTGACTTTCGTACGTAAGGCTTAGTCCTACGCATCCATGATTAGACATCCATTCCTCCAGGCGACTGTATTTCAACTCTCCTCTTCCTGGGAGTCTTCATATACCTTCAATTATTCTGTTGCTATTTCATATTATCCAGGCATCTTCATGTTCAATAGTCGGTCACGTTTCTCGCGTACCTTTCTCGTATGATATATTTACAATAATAATAATAATAATAATAGTAAGTTTGTACTCTTTAATCACTATGTCAAAGCTAATCAGCCAGACATAGTGATTAAAGAAAACGGAAATAGAAGGTGCTTTCTTATTGATATGACATTTCCTGCAGACTGTAATTCATCTTTCAAGATCTTCAAAATCTATCAAAATACAAGGAAACTTGAATTGGAAATCTAAAAAAATGTGACGCATGCAAACAGCAATAATTACACTTGGTAAACTCACTAAAGTGATCACTGGTAATCCTGCGTTAATGAGATACACAAAAATTGTTCTCACAAGTACAGCTCACAACTTACGTAGGGCTTTATCAATAGAAAACATCGTTCAGAGAAAATGTCATGATGTCATTTCTGATCATAGGCGTCTGGTTGGGAAAGAAATGAATATACAACAGAATTCAAAGGAAGTAGTTGTAATAACTGCAAGGAACCGGTATGAACATCAACCACACCCAGTTACAAAGATAGAATCGGTGACGATTTTATGCGACTTTAAAATACATACAGCCAGAACAATCAATGCTTAGCGGCTGGACGTTGTGATCAAAACCACATAAACATGAATGTGTTTTCTTACTGACATGGCAGTTTCCTGAACATTGTAATATATCTTTGATGATCTTCAAAAATTATCAACTATTTGTTTCCAAAATTGTACAGCTGGTATTTTTACTATAAATTTTATTTCTATACGTTCAACTTTAGAACAAACTAAAGCAATAAAAAAAAAGATACCTAACATGCATAATATTCAAAGAATTATAAAAATTAAAATATGAGCTGCATATATGTTGTTTTTTTTTTTTTGCCGTACGTAGTTTATCTCCATATCCATGATGGTTCACGTATTGATAGAGCTTTCACAGCATACGTGCATTGTCAAAATTAAAACACTTCATTTCTTTATCAAGGCGTGATTTTATAACTTCGAAGAATCGAAGAATATACATTTACTTATGCGGGTAGAAAATAAGAAGATAACCACTGAATACCGTGTGATAGTAGCAATGGCTTTAGTTTCATTGAAGTCTACGACGAACGCCACTTTTTGTAGAAAACATCCGACTGTAAAAACGCTGTTTTTATTTTCGTACACACGTTATATTTAAATATTTTTTTTCTTTGAACTTTCTCTTTTCTTCCTATTTTGTTTGTCAGTAAAATTTCTAACATTTTTATTTCATTTCTCTTTTTTTCATTTCACAATTTTCTTTATTATCCTTCCTGCTTTTTCTCCTGGAAAATAATAACTAATTAGTTCCTGCAATTTCTTTATATTTTTATTACATATTATGTTTTTTGTTTTTTTTTTAACAGCGGGCTTACTGATCATTTCCTGCAGCTGGTCGACGCCAGCCGCTACATCCCTACTCCGGATTTTCCGTTAAAACCACCATAAAGTTACCCGCTGTACACCGCCATCCTCTTTTTAAGTTTTGGATCTCATTCACACCTTATCGTTTCGCATCATATACAGCCTCGTTTTCGTCGTAATCTTATCTTTGGCCTTATCTTACCATCAAACTATCTGCAACTTTTTATATGTTCTTGATTAGTTTTCATGATTCTTTGAATTTTATCTATTTTTGTTATGCATCTTTTTTTGCTTTCGTTTTTCTAAAAGTTGTCTTAATTTTTTAATACTTTGCGACATTGCCGCTCATCATTTTTTTTTTTACTTTCTTTTATCTGACTTTATCTTCCTCGATATTTTCTCCATTTTGTTTTTTATTCGCATTCTCTAATTTCTATCCAGATATCTTTCCCCTTTCAAGTTCTTTTTGTCTATAAATTTCTATTTTGTATTATTTTAAAATTCTTTCCTTTCTTTCACATTAAATTTTGCCCTGCAATTTTTGTAAACATACTTTCTTTTCTCTTGTTTCTTTCTTTTTTTATTTTCTATTTTCTTTACTCATTCAATATTTCTTTACATTCTCTGTTTTTTTTCCATGTTCACTTTATGCTTTATTTTACTAATTTTATTGTTTCTATTTCTCCTTCTATTTTTCGCACACTTTCAGTATTTTCTTTCGTTTCTTCTTTTATTTCTGTTCCTATTCTGTTTTATTTTAATGTTTTTTCTTCTATTATTTCTCTTTCTATGTACATTTTTCTTTCGATATCAGCTTGCTTTTTATATTCTATTTTTGTACTCTAATACGCTTATTATCTTTTACATTATTTCTTTTTCTCTTTCTATTTACTTTTCTCTTACCTATTTCTATATTGCTTTTCATTTTAGATTTCCATTTCTTTTAATTGTCTTTCCTCTTTATATTTTCTTTTTCTACATATTCTATTTTTTAATCACTTCAGTTTTACTTTTTCTTTTGTTTTTACATTTCTGAATTTATATATATATATATATATATATATATATATATATATATATATGTATGTCTCTCTCTCTCTATATATATATATATATATATATATATATATATATATATATATATATATATATATGTCTGTGTGTGTGTGTGTGTGTAAAATATATAGAAAATAGGAAAAGTAGCGATGGATTCATATTTTTAAATAACTAATTATATATATATATATATATATATATATATATATATATATATATATATATATAAGATTTGGAATCATATTTTTAAATAAATAATTATATTTATGCTCTACTTTTGTATCGAGCACTATTTTTTTAAAATAATAACTAAAATGCTAAGGAACTTTGGACTATTTACCTAACCAGTTCCTTCCTATTTTCTATATATTTTCACATATATATATATATATATATATATATATATATATATATATATATGTGTGTGTGTGTGTGTGTGTGTTTAATCATTCCACCACACGAAACGCAACTAAAACGTAAGGATCACTGTCAGTGAAAGAGAATATAAACACTTTAGAAATTAACTAGAAACCCAAACCTAAAGAGGACACAAGGGATAAACCCCAACTCCTGTTTACAAATCTGGGGAGAAGTGTGAACTGGACGATAGGTTAACTTCTCTAATCCTTTGTTTATTTCATCATTTTCGTTTTTTGTTTCCTTTTATATTTTTTTCTTATTTCATTTAATTTTTTTTCGTTATATTTCTGTTTTTATTCTCCTTTCTTCTTTTTTAATTTTATTCTCTTCCCTTTCTCCTTTTTCTTTCTAGTTTCATTTTATTCTTTGTATATATTTGTGTTTTTTTTCTTTATCTTTTTCGTTTATTATTCTCTTTCTATTTTCTAATTCTTTACATATTTTCTGGTCAACTCTAAGTTGTATAATGGTGACCAATCTTTTCTAGCTAAACCAATTACGATAGAGTAATGAATTAGATCTTTACTTGGTTGCTCCATTCTTCCGATCTTGTGTACTACATCTAAATTATGCTTAGATATCGCCTTCTTTACATACTTTCAGTTTCGCTTTTCACATTTTATTCTTTTCGTTTATTGATTCTGTTTTTTTTTTTCTTTTCTGTTTGTATATCGTTTTTTTTTCTTTTCGCAATTTTTTCTTTTCATTTCCTGTTATCTTTTACGCATTTTCTATTTCTTTATTCAGAATTTATTTTTCTTTTCTTTTTTTTTCTTTTCTTGGTATTTCGTTTTCTTTTTCTCATTGTCCATTTAATTTTTTCTATCGATTTTATTTTTTTACTTTGCATATATTATCTCACGCGGTTTTTTCTGTTTTATACTTGCTTTTTCTCGCTTTTTTTTTCAAATCTTTCTGTTCATCGTTTACAAATTTCCATGTAAATTTATTAAATTGTTTATCTATATGCCTCTTCCTCTTTTTCTCTTCGTTATCTTTTTCACATCTCCCTCTTTCTATTTCCCTATTTCATTATTTCTATCAATTACTTTTTCTTTTTCCTTCTTTCTATATTCTTCTTTCTTTTCTTCCCTTTCCTACATATCTATCTCCCTCTTTCTTTTATACCTCTTTTTCATCCCTCGCTGTATCAAATATGGCGACTAAGATGGGGAGAGTAGTTCGAATAATATAAATAGTGTACATAATACTTCATCTCAGAAATATAGACAAATACTGAAGGGCCGAAACGTAGTGATAAATATGGTAACAGAGGGTAATAGTCCGAATAATGTAAATAATTTACATAATACCTCATCTCAGAAATATAGACAGATACTGACAGGCCGAAACGTTGTAATAAATGTGGCGACAAAGATGTGGGTAATAGTCCGAATAATGTAAATAATTTACATAATACCTCATCTCAGAAATATAGACAGATACCGAAAGGCCGAAACGTTGTAATAAATATGAAGACAAAGATGAAAACAATAATCCGAATAATTTTAAATAGTTGACATAATACCACATCTCGGAAATATAGACAGATACTGAAGGATCTCATACATTTATTTTAAGCATTCTCACAGGCGACTTTTACTATTATAAATTGTCTTGTTCCAAAGATAAGTTTAATGAATTAGCTATAATTTAACAGATCTCTCGAGAAGAGAGATTTCAGGCTTAAAAGTTATGAATAAACCACAGAGGAAAATACTTTAAAAATTTTTTTTAGCTCAGTAAACCAAAATTAATCAAGGTATAAAAGATGTGGTGACTAGTTAAAAATACATTTCAGTTATATTAATATGAAATAACAATTATAATTCATAGATTATTTTTTGTTGAATGCAGACCTTATTTTAAACATACAGTTTTACGGTGATTTTCTCAGCGTAACTCAGATGTGACCACAAGGCGGAAAGTATGAACCACCACATGAGGACTTAATTCACTATTCAGCCGTAATTGTTCTAGCGAGACAAGCTTTCTAAACCTTAAATGACGTCAATGCTCCCAGATACGGGCTTTTGAATAAGATTGGTAAACACGAATACACACAATTTACTCCAGGGATCTTATCTCGATTACCTAATTTTCGTCTCGTTTTCTATCTCCAAACGTAAAATAGTTATTAAGATATGAAAGATACGCTGAATTTACAACGGTCTGCTGTTAAAAATTCCAAGTAAATTTTTTAACATATTTTAAAGACATATTAAAAAACATTCGCTAAATAAGAAAACTATCTTTATACAAACGTGCACTTGTGGACATAATTAGAAGCCCCTACCCTACATTTGAATATTTTCTAAGCAAATACGAATACTTACAAGTACTTACTGAATTTCCCATAAATAGTTGTTTCCGCATTTAGTTTTGAATAAGTCGTGAAATTTTTCGGAGTTTCGATCTATTATATTGATAGTGATCGATTTTTCTAGAATTTGGTACTGTTCAAAATTATTCGCCCTTTCTAGAAATTATGAAATAAATTGCACTATGGCATTTTTAATATTTTTTTTTGTTTGTTTCTTAATTTAACACTTAATACAAACACACTTTGTCAATGAAATATTATTGAACTGATTCTATAATATTCTAAAAGGTAACGAAGAAGACAATAGTTGAGTGTCATGTACGGCGATAACTCAGTCGTTTAGCAAACATGGCTGAAATTGATAAGACGTTTGAAATTAGTTAATGCATACAAAGATGATATGCATATACAACATTTTCCAAGCGTTTAAATTCGCCTAGATCGCATTATCATGAATTAAAAAGACTGATTATGTTGAGATTAAATTAAGGACTGACAGAAAAGGTTTAATTACTGGCAGAATATACGGAAAAGTTATTTAATATGTCTCGTATAATCCTCACTTAACGGCAAAGGACATCGTTAATGATGTAAAGACTTCAGGGTTGAATGTATCGACAAAGACAGCCACCAGATGCTTTTATCAAGCAGGACCGAGCTTGTCACCCAAGGAAGACTCCCTTGATCAGTGAAAATGCAGATTAGTTTATGCTGAAAGACATCTAGAGTATGGTAGTAAATATTGGAACTCTCTTTTATGAAATATGAAAATAAACTAGAACTATCTGGTCACATGAACTCGTTTTATGCATTGAAATTGAATGAAGCTTATAAAACCAAAATATACCCCCTACAATTAAGCACGGTGGTGGGAGCATTTTGCATTGGGGATGATTTGCTGCTTCTTGACCAGGAGAACCAGTGCGAGTACAGGATATCATGAATAAAGAACTGTATTTTGGTATTCGTACAAATGCTAGAAACAAAGTACACGGAAGTTTAGGGCGTCCCTGGGCGTTACAACTTGACGATGACCCGTAATACACGGCTCGAATTGTAAGAAAGTATTTAGATGTCAACGCAATTACGGTATTGGTGTACTCTGGACAAAGTCTTGATGTAAACCCTATGGTTAATTTATGGGTATATTTGAAGGAAAAATAAGAGAAAGAAGTCTTTCAAATTTGGAGGAACTAGAAGCTATTCCCAGAGAAGGACGAAAGCAAAACACTTACCAGTGTTTGTAGTGATCTTGTAAGGAACTATCAGAAATGATTAATGGTTGTAATCAAAAATAAAGCTTAGGCAATTGATTAATGAGGCAAGAGGGCCAATAAGTTTGTCCTGTTAAATGTTTTTTGGTGTTTTTTAAATTATTGTTTTAGGTTAAAGTAAAAAAAAAGAATCTGTGGACATTATTGTACATAGTTTCAAATCCATTATTTGATTATCTCTGAAAGAAATGCACATGAAATGTCTATGAAGATTTAAGGTTTACAGATTTATTTGTTATTATGGAAATGGTGGGTGAATGTTTGTTCAGAATTTCTATGAAGATTTAAGGTTTACAGATTTATTTGTTATTATGGAAATGGTGGGTAAATGTTTGTTCAGAATTTCTATGAAGATTTAAGGTTTACAGATTTAATTGTTATTATGGAAATGGTGGGTAAATGTTTGTTCAGAATTTCTATGAAGATTTAAGGTTTGCAGATTTATTTGTTATTATGGAAATGGTGGGTAAATGTTTGTTCAGAATTTCTATGAAGATTTAAGGTTTGCAGATTTATTTTTATTATGGAAATGGTGGGTAAATGTTTGTTCAGAATTTCTATGAAGATTTAAGGTTTTTTTAAGATTTAAGGTTGTTCAGAATTTCTATGAAGATTTAAGGTTTGCAGATTTATTTGTTATTATGGAAATGGTGGGTAAATGTTTGTTCAGAATTTCTATGAAGATTTAAGGTTTTAGGTTTAAGATTTATTGTTCAGAATTTCTATGAAGATTTAAGGTTTACAGATTTATTTGTTATTATGGAAATGGTGGGTAAATGTTTGTTCAGAATTTCTATGAAGATTTAAGGTTTGCAGATTTATTTGTTATTATGGAAATGGTGGGTAAATGTTTGTTCAGAATTTCTATGAAGATTTAAGGTTTGCAGATTTATTTGTTATTATGGAAATGGTGGGTAAATGTTTGTTCAGAATTTCTATGAAGATTTAAGGTTTGCAGATTTATTTGTTATTATGGAAATGGTGGGTAAATGTTTGTTCAGAATTTCTATGAAGATTTAAGGTTTTAGGTGTAAGATTTAAGGTTGTTCAGAATTTCTATGAAGATTTAAGGTTTACAGATTTATTTGTTATTATGGAAATGGTGGGTAAATGTTTGTTCAGAATTTCTATGAAGATTTAAGGTTTGCAGATTTATTTGTTATTATGGAAATGGTGGGTAAATGTTTGTTCAGAATTTCTATGAAGATTTAAGGTTTGCAGATTTATTTGTTATTATGGAAATGGTGGCCAAATGTTTGTTTTTCTATGAAGATTTAAGGTTTTAGGTTTAAGATTTAAGGTTGTTCAGAATTTCTATGAAAGATTTAAGGTTTGCAAATTTATTTGTTATTATGGAAATGGTGGGTAAATGTTTGTTCAGAATTGCTATGAAGATTTAAGGTTTTAGGTTTAAGATTTAAGGTTGTTCAGAATTTCTATGAAGATTTAAGGTTTCATTTATTTGTTATTATGGAAATGGTGGGTAAATGTTTGTTCAGAATTTCTATGAAGATTTAAGGTTTGCAGATTTATTTGTTATTATGGAAATGGTGGGTGAATGTTTGTTCAGAATTTCTATGAAGATTTTTTGTTATTATGGAAATGGTGGGTAAATGTTTGTTCAGAATTTCTATGAAGATTTAAGGTTTGCAGATTTATTTGTTATTATGGAAATGGTGGGTAAATGTTTGTTCAGAAATTCTATGAAGATTTAAGGTTTGCAGATTTATTTGTTATTATGGAAATGGTGGGTAAATGTTTGTTCAGAATTTCTATGAAGATTTAAGGTTTGCAGATTTATTTGTTATTATGGAAATGGTGGGTAAATGTTTGTTCAGAATTTCTATGAAGATTTAAGGTTTACAGATTTATTTGTTATTATGGAAATGGTGGGTAAATGTTTGTTCAGAATTTCTATGAAGATTTAAGGTTTGCAGATTTATTTGTTATTATGGAAATGGTGGGTAAATGTTTGTTCAGAATTTCTATGAAGATTTAAGGTTTGCAGATTTATTTGTTATTATGGAAATGGTGGGTAAATGTTTGTTCAGAATTTCTATGAAGATTTAAGGTTTTAGGTTTAAGATTTAAGGTTGTTCAGAATTTCTATGAAGATTTAAGGTTTGCAGATTTATTTGTTATTATGGAAATGGTGGGTAAATGTTTGTTCAGAATTTCTATTTTAAGGTTTTAGGTTTAAGATTTAAGGTTTTCAGAATTTCTATGAAGATTTAAGGTTTACAGATTTATTTGTTATTATGGAAATGGTGGGTAAATGTTTGTTCAGAATTTCTATGAAGATTTAAGGTTTGCAGATTTATTTGTTATTATGGAAATGGTGGGTAAATGTTTGTTCAGAATTTCTATGAAGATTTAAGGTTTGCAGATTTATTTGTTATTATGGAAATGGTGGGTAAATGTTTGTTCAGAATTTCTTTTATTTGTTATTATGGAAATGGTGGGTAAATGTTTGTTCAGAATTTCTATGAAGATTTAAGGTTTGCAGATTTATTTGTTATTATGGAAATGGTGGGTAAATGTTTGTTCAGAATTTCTATGAAGATTTAAGGTTTTAGGTTTAAGATTTAAGGTTGTTCAGAATTTCTATGAAGATTTAAGGTTTACAGATTTATTTGTTATTATGGAAATGGTTGTTTGTTCAGAATTTCTATGAAGATTTAAGGTTTTAGGTTTAAGATTTAAGGTTGTTCAGAATTTCTTTTGCAGATTTATTTGTTATTATGGAAATGGTGGGTAAATGTTTGTTCAGAATTTCTATGAAGATTTAAGGTTTTAGGTTTAAGATTTAAGGTTGTTCAGAATTTCTATGAAGATTTAAGGTTTGCAGATTTATTTGTTATTATGGAAATGGTGGGTAAATGTTTGTTCAGAATTTCTATGAAGATTTAAGGTTTTAGGTTTAAGATTTAAGGTTGTTCAGAATTTCTATTTTAAGGTTTGCAGATTTATTTGTTATTATGGAAATGGTGGGTAAATGTTTGTTCAGAATTTCTATGAAGATTTAAGGTTTTAGGTTTAAGATTTAAGGTTGTTCAGAATTTCTATGAAGATTTAAGGTTTGCAGATTTATTTGTTTTTATGGAAATGGTGGGTAAATGTTTGTTCAGAATTTCTATGAAGATTTAAGGTTTTAGGTTTAAGATTTAAGGTTGTTCAAATTTCTATGAAGATTTAAGGTTTGCAGATTTATTTGTTATTATGGAAATGGTGGGTAAATGTTTGTTCAGAATTTCTATGAAGATTTAAGGTTTTAGGTTTAAGATTTAAGGTTGTTCAGAATTTCTATGAAGATTTAAGGTTTGCAGATTTATTTGTTATTATGGAAATGGTGGGTGAATGTTTGTTCAGAATTTTTATAAATCCGGAATCGCTTTCCTGAAGATTTCTTCCTCGCTCTCTTTTTTTTTTTTTTCGAGCGTTTCTTTCTTTTTTATCGTTCCTTCTGTGTCTTAACTTTGACCTTTTTATAGTTCATTTTATTTGACCTTTTTATAGTTCAATTGATTTGAACTTTTTACTGTTTATTTTATTTGACCTTTTTATAGTTCATTTTATTTGACCTTTTTATAGTTCAATTGATTTGACCTTTTTATTGTTCATTTTATGTGACTTTTTATAGTTCAATTGATTTGACCCTTTTATAGTTGATTTTATTTGACCTTTTTATAGTTCAATTGATTTGACCTTTTTATAGTTCATTTTATTTGACCTTTTAATAGTTCATTTGATTTGACCTTTTTATTGTTCATTTGATTTGACCTTTTTATAGTTCATTTTATTTGACCTTCTTATAGTTCAATTGATTTGAACTTTTTATTGTTCATTTTATTTGACCATTTTATAGTTCATTTTATTTGACCTTTTTATTGTTCAATTGATTTGACCCTTTTATTTTATTTGACCATTTTATTGTTCATTTTATTTGACCTTTTTATAGTTCATTTTATTTGACCTTTTTATAGTTCATTTTATTTGACATTTTTATAGTTCAATTTATTTGACCTTTTTATAGTTCATTTTATTTGACCTTTTTACAGTTCTTTTTATTTGACCTTCTTATGGTTCATTTTATTATTTATTTCGTTTCGTCATTTATCTTAATTTTTGTTTATTTCTTTTACTCATTTCTTTCTTTCTTTCTTTCTTTCTTTCTTTCTAAAATTCGTTTCCTTCTTCTTACATTCTGTCTTTTGTTTATTTTTTTCTCTTTTTAGTTATTTTTCTTTCTTTCTTTAGTATTCAATTTACTTTCTTTCATCCGTTCCTGAGGTCAGTTTGTTATTTTTTTTATTTCAGTTGGTAATTCTTCTTTTCCATTATACATATCTTGTTGGATCAGTCTTTTATTCTTACTTTTGTTTAAATTTTCCATTTTCTCTCTTCTTCCTTGAGTTTGTTTTCTCTTTCTTTCTTTTATTTTGGTGGAGATTATTTGCTTAGTTGGTTTCAGAATTTTTCTTTCTTCATGTTTCATGTCTTTGTTTCTTTGTTTACTTCTTTCTTTCCTTCTTTTCCTCTTTCACTTAACTGTCATTCTTTCTCCGTTTCTGTCTCTTCATTTATTTTTCTTCCTTTTTTATTCGTCGTTTCCTTAGTCCGATCTTCGCTTAATTATTTATTCCTCTTCTTTCTCCAAATTCAAGTGTTTGTCAAATATCATTCTTTCTGTTTGTTTTTTTTATCTCCCTCCATTCGTTCCATTCATCTTTACCTTTTTCCTCATTTCTTTCTGTTTTCTTTAAGTTTTCATCCTTTCTTTCTTTACGAATTTCTTTCTGTTTCCTTTTTTTCTTTATTTTTCATCCGTTCCTTCTTTCTTTAATTCTTTCTTTATTTTTACTCCTTTCTTTTTTCTTTCATTGCAATTTCCTACTTTCCTTTTCCTTTTTCCTTTATCCCATTCTTTCTTTATTTTTCCTACTTCATTTCTTTAATTTTTTTTTCTTTCTTCTTTCTTTCGGTTTTTCTTCTTTCTTTAATTTCTCATTCTTTCCTAGGTTATTTCTTTATTTTTGTTCCTTTCTTTCTTTTTCTTTCTTTCTTTACATTTTCTGCTTTCTTTTTTTCTTTTTCGTTATTTCTTTATTTCTTTACTTTTTCCTCTTTTCCTTCTTTCTTTCTTTACAGTATCCTTCTTTCCTTTCTTTTTCTTGTTTTTACTCTTTTCTTTCTTTCTTTATTTCTTTTCCTTTTTCTTGCTGACTTTCTGTCATTTTTTCCTCCTTTCTTTCTTACTTTTTTCTTTTATTTTTCTCTTCTTACTTTTTATTTTAATTTTTCTTTGTTTCTTTATTTTTCGCTCTTTTCTTTCTTTCTTTCTTTCTTTCTTTCTTTCTTTCCTTCTTGTTGTTGTTGCTATTTCATTTAACCACTCTGTTTCTTTTCTGCGTAAAACCTTCCATTTCTTTCCTTTTTTTTTCTTAATATGTAGTACGTTTTAACAATTCATTGGCATTTGTCGTATCAACAAGTCATAGGTGCAGATACGAAATTAGATCTTTCTAAATTTCACTTTCCGCCATATTTAATTTATGGCCATTGGTTTTCTTTTGGGGATGACCGATCATGGTCTACTCAGACATATTTACCTCGGAGTTTCAGTCACGGGGAGCAGATAAAAGCGAACCGATACACAAATAGACACGGTGACTGGAAATTAAGATTAGAATTTGTTTTAGCATTTTCGGGAACGGTGAGATGCAAGAATTTCGTAAGACTAATTACTTATATGTGAAGTGGTTCAAGATAGGTAAATATAATTTAGAATTTATTTCCCCATCTTATTGAAGTACATATATTATACACATATTCATATATTCATACATTATACACATATTCAATTATTCATACAGGTACCTTTACAAGTGTCAGAAGGGGATAGTTTTTCCAAATAACAGAGAATATCTGAAGAATGTGACATTAAAATAGTAAACAACTTTCAGCATTAAGATTTAAGTGGAGGTCTTAATGCCAATACTGGCACGCGACGGCACGGTGGAGTAATGGATAGAGATTTGGACTGAGGAATCGGAGAGCCGAGTTCGAAATCCAGTCGAATCATTACATTCATTTACGTGCTAATACAATTGGGAAAGGTGTGAATCTTCTTTTTTCTCCCTCCAGCTATGGGCAAATAGCAGGACAGACTGGGTTCTATAGCCTTGGATGGCAACTGGTCTAGGAGAAGGAAAACTCTAAATTCAAAACCTGCGGAGGGTCGTTTGGGGACCTCGTGGTACGTAGTGCACCAGTTCTCTGTACTTGGCACTTCAAAAAGTGTTGATGGTCTTGCACGAAACCTTCACCACTATAATCAAATCTCGTGTTTGGGGGACAGCTTGTGTATTCCAAATTCCCATGAAACTCCAATATTAGAGCCGGCTCAACCCACCCCGGGTGAATGCCGTTACAAGAACAAGAAGAGCATGCGAAGGCCCAATTGGAAATGGTCTGTTTATTGTGTAACAGAATTCTCCAAAAATGCTAACCGATCACCCTTCTCCTTGTTCTTCTTTTTGATTTTCTTCTATATGCCGAATTCCATCAGGATATAGGCGATAAATGCTCTCCACAACTTTCTACATCGTGTGTCTCTTAAGTGTTTTTCCCCCTTTGCTCTCTATTCTCTCTTTTCTTTCTTTCTTTCTTTCTTTCTTTCTTTCTTTCTTTCTTTCTTAAACACTGTCTTCTCCGACATCAAATCAGGGGCCCTACAGGGTGATACACTTGAATTTTTTTTTGGTAAACTTCGTCATCTCAGTTTTAGTTTAACACTAAGACTCTCAAGGCTGACAGATATTAACTATGCAGATATCAGCTCTCACTGCAGACAGTTACCAATGCCACAGTTCTCCTACATCATCCAGAAAACACTGCCAGTGATGTTGGGCTCTATGTCAATGTCTGTAACTCTGATATCATAGCCTTCAGCCAACAAGGTTCAATACAAACTTTTTCAGGAGAATTAATAAAAGCTGTCGAATCTTTTACATACCTAGGAAGCGACATATATTCTATTGAAAAATACTTGAAAATTCGAAAGCCTGTGTCGGCTTTAATAAAATGTGTGATATCTGGAAAATCTGATAACCAGACAAACTCTTCAGTGAATCTTTCCAGCCACTATAGAGGCGATATTAATGTATGGTGCCACTGCTTGAACATTAACTAAAACTCTAGTGTATAAGCTTCATGCTACCTACACTCGGATGCTGAGAGTAATACTAAACATTATTTGAAAACAACATCCAATTAAATCACAGTTCTATGGATCCATCCTTGTTAATTCTACAGTCTTACGCGAACGTAGAATACGCATTTGAGGACACTGCTTGAGAGAAAAACAATAACTCGCGAACAATCTACTGCCCTGAACATTTTGGGCGTGGTGGACCGGTTATGTTAGGAAACAGAATGAAATCCTCATGATCTTCCGACCTTGATGCAGAACCGTGATGTTTGGCGTGATAGACTCATAGGTTGATCAAAAAGATAAAAAATATATATACATGTGCAAAAGTTCGAATATACAGAGGGGTACAAAATTAGATATGCAGTGACAAAAAACTAATCGTGCGCACAAAACGTATCGTATTAATTATACAAATATCAACGCTAATGTCTTCCAGTGATGTTCCAACATCCATTGGCGCTTCTTGTCCGTTAAATTAAATCATTAAATTATCTCGTTACCTGCAAACTATTTATTATTATTCTTTTATTTCCTTTGGTGTGTACAAATTTCATTCTGGGTCTCGCCCAGAGACCTAAGGTTAGAAATGGCACATGACATTTAACTAAAAAAACATTATTATTAATTAATATATATATATATTTGTCTACATTTCTGAGATGAGGTATTATGTACAGTATTTACATTAGTCGGACTATTGTCCTCATCTTTGTCGCTCCGAGCTTCTTCAGGTGGTTGGAATTTCGAACTGAACCCTTTATTTCGATCGCTGGGGTAGACTGTTCTAATTCCACGTGCCATGTTTGATGGATGTCAGTTATCAGTTATCTCCTGCGAATTTTCCCTCTGAAAGTTCTCCACTGCCTTAACCAGGAATTGAACTCACCTTCTTTGGGTCTGTCACCAACAGGATCTAACCAACGCCTTTATCCACTGTGCCATGTGTCCTTGAGGACATCTGGGTATGAACTTGAGTATTATAAACCTAATGTTTTCATATCATTTTTACCAGTGCTCATATTGCAATTTTGCTGTTATCATTGCATGTCTTTACCAGAGTTCATATTGCAACTTTGTTATCATTGCTTTTTCTCTATATATGTTATTACTGGTTCCCATATTGTATTTATTTATATGCTTGGTCGGCTCAGGAGATTTTTGTGGCCTAGCATATGTGCTGATTCCTGTTTACGAATTTTCCAATGGTGTTCCCTGTCTATATATCTCAACATGATCCCACAGGGGCGGTGATCTCCTTCTCTCTCCATATGTGGTCAGCCACGCCTGATTTTTTCTCCCGCGTTACAGCTTTTTGGTGTTCTTGAAGCCTTTTTGAGGGGCGGCCTGTCTCTCCTTAATATTCCTTTCCGCAGCTGCATGGGATAGCGTACACAATTCCGTCTTTAGTCATGTTCCTCTCTATGGGGGTCTCAAGAGATACCTGCGAAGTGTTGTCACGCTTTTGAAGGTTGTCCTGATGTTATATGGACCGAAGATCTTTTGTATTTTCTCTGATAACCCCTTCACATACGTACGTAGATGACACTTTCATACTCTGGCCAAATCAGGAAGAAGTCCAGGTTCTTCTGGACCATGTGAACTCAATAAGACCTTCGATACAGTTCTCAATGGAGAAAGAGAGTAACTCACTCCCATTCCTGGATGTACTAATATCTCGAACAGAGAATGGGTTCAAGACATCCGTATACCGTAAACCAACATTCACCGGACAGTACCTCAATTTCAACTCCCACCATCCATACAGCGTAAAGAAGGGATCGTCCGATGCTTACAACATCGAGCAAAAGTCATAAGTGGCGATCCAGAGACGTTAGATAAGGAATTGGTCAGTATAAGTAGTACCCTACAACGCAACAACTACCCTGGGTACATGGCAGCAGCCCCCAAAAAACTGGGATAGGCGGGTACAAGAGGAGGAGGAGGAGGAGGAGGACAACAACACTCAGAAAACAGTCTGTCTGCCTTATGTATGTATATATGTGTATATATATGTATATATGTGTATATATATATGTGTATATATATGTATATATATGTATAATGTATATATTTGTATATATATATATATGTATGTGTATATATATATATGTATATATATGTATGTATATATATGTATATATATGTATATATATATATATGTATATATATGTATATTTATATATATGTATATATATACACAATATACATATATACATATATATATATATATATATAAATATATATATATATATATATAACATAGATAATCACTTCATAACATGGGCTGTCAGAAATCCCTTCAATGAGTCTACTGGAATCTTTTCCAACCAATCCATGGGCTCCAACTTTTTGAGATTTCTTGTAAATTTGTTAGATTTTTGAAGATCTTCAAAGAATCATTGCAGTCTGCAGGGACTGCAATATCAATAAGGAGACACTTATTTTGTTGTTATTATCATTGTTGTTATTATTTTTATTACATATTGAAAATAAACATTATAATAACAACATTATGAAAGTAAAAATATAAAAATTAACTGGATTCTAGTATTACATAAATCCTATAATCTGCTATAATCCAATTATAATACAAAATGTCTACCAACCTTTGCAAATAATCATCTATCATTCGATTCCTTCGTCTTCCTGATCTTTTGAACAAGAATAGAACTCTATCCCTTTTCTCTTGTTTAGAATTGTTTCCACTTCCTTCTAAAGACTACTTCAATTCTATATTTCTAACGTCTTCGTTTGAACTCGGAAATTTTATTCACTAATTACTTATTTATTTTTCTACTTATTAGTAGAAAATACGTTCGTTTTTCCTCCCGTTCTCTCTCTTTCCCGGTCTATTGAACAGGATTAGAATTTTATTCCTTTTTCCATGTTTAGGATTGTGTTTCATGTTACCTCTGAAGACTTTCATTTTCGTTCAATCCCTTGCGTCTTTAAGGAATTATTTTCTTTATTTGTGGTGAATTAATTTTAAAATATAAATAAATAAACATATAAACAAAAGAATAGACCAGACGGAAAACTTTTATGCCAACCCATTTCGTTACTTGCGGGAATTTATGTAGGCAAATGCAGGCATTTTATGCCCCGTAGTATTGTGGAGAAAAATAGCGTTATGTTTTCAAATTTTGAAATAGAGACCGCTCTAATATATTCTACAAATATAGTTTACCTTCCTACTGTAGATTTTCTAATACAGTAAGTATTTTAGAATATCTTAGAGCTTTCTCCTGTCCAAGGTTTGAAAACTTAATTTTATTTTTCTCCACAAAATAAATACAGATTAAAAAAATTATATTTTTACACATGCCTCGACAGCTTTCTTGCAGTTACGAAACGTGTTGGTATAAAAGGTATCCTTTTGTCTTTTCTTTTATTTATACATGCCTACATACATATATATATGGGTTTGTGTCTGTGTGCATGAGTGTGTGTGAGGGTTACAGGTAATCCTCAATCATTGCTGAATAAATTTATATGTCCATTAATAAAATACCGACATTATGAAATGAGATTTCAACTATTATCATAAATTTAATTCAGCTTTTTTATAAGGATATAATAACTCTTCTTTTATTCTAAATAACTAATTGGAATTTCTAGGATTAATTTGGTTACGACTTTTCGTTGAATATCTGCGTGAGAGTAAAACTGAAGGAGGCACGGAAGTGGATAGCGGTTCGGATTGAGAAATTTTAGAGCAGAGTTCGATTTCCAGTCGAGTTCATTGCATTCATTTCCGTTCTAATACCATTAGGAAAGTTATGAATCCATCTCTTCTCTCTCCCATCCCAAGCTGTGGGAAAATAGCAGGACAGACTGTGTTCTATATACTTGGGTTACACACAGTGTAGGAGAAGGTCAACACTCGTGTATGGACTGAGGGTGACCCACACTTTATTTCGTGGTCTTCAGTCAAGTGTTTCGAGAGATGTGTGCCGACAAGCTATCTGAAAGTCCACGGGAAGGATCTTTAGGAAGAATGAACCGAGTCTGCCCTAAGGTTTCTTCGGCAATGGAAGTACATGATGATTAAGCAAAATGGAAGAAGATGCCAATGTGAGGGCTATGCATGCAGTAGTAATTCTTGGAGAGAACAAGTCGAACCATATGAACAATATGTAAAAAGAAGGCACAACTCATATATCTATGAGATCCGTCTTTCATAAATTTAAAAAGTATTCAATCTAAGAACCTATTATTTCATTTATTTTCTTTATTTCAGTTATGTAAAAACGTGTTAAAATACCAATTTTATAGATTTCCTATATAATTATAGAATATAAGTATATAGATAATACTATAATTATATAATGGATTCACTTTCCCGCAGGCTTCACTGTGCCTTTTCTAGAAATACTTTCATTGATCTGATGAACTTTCCTTTGTGCTACTAAGGGTTTACTGTCAAGACGCAACGTCACACCGGAAGTGAAATAGAAGGAAAAGATTTTAGAGGGAAGCGGAAACCCACTTCTAAACAGGTGGCATAAGCATTTACACCTGTTCAAAAAAGAAAGAAGGGAGTTATGTGAAATGGACGATAGACAAACTTATTTCCTCTTTTTCCTTTTGAGAAAATGAAAAGTTAAGAAATAATATATAAATATTCAGTGATTTCGACTGAGACGTTAGAAGTATAGAGTTGACGGAATCGCAAATGCAACACTACATAGGAAATAAGGGGAAACAGATATCAAATTCGGCAGAACATGTTCTATGTAAAAATAAAAACGATAGAATAGGCTTTGGCTTGAGATGCTGTGTCTGTGGGAAACGCGTGGTATGTTGGAAAATAATTTATTACTTATAATCAGCATAAAGTTTTTGAACACCGTCTATGCTGGAAAAAACAGGATTGCTCAGTTCTATCCCAGATATAAGCACAATAATCCAATTTGGCTCCGATTATAGAGAAATCATATCCTTGTCAGGCTCCTGTTTCTTGTTTTGTTTGTGTAAAGAACATCAAGGGTTAATTCAGTATATTATCTGGAGAGGTAAATGTAATTTCTTTTCAAAGAAAAATACAAAGTCTGTCTATATTTCTGAGATGAGGTATTATGTACATTATTTACATTATTCGGACTATTGTCACCAAATTTATTACAACGTTCGGCCTTCTTCAGGTGAACTGAACCCTTTATTTCGCTCACTGGGGTAGACTGTTCTAGTTTCTACGTGCCATGTTTTATGGATGTCAGTTATCAATTATCTCCTGCTAATTTCCCTCTGAAATTTCTCCACTATTGAACTCACAGTCTTTGGGTCCTACCACTGGATCTAACCAACGCCTTTATTCACTGTACTATGTGTCCTTGAGAACACATGCGTATGAATTTCTGGGTATTATAAACCTAATGTCTTCAGCAACCATTTTTACCAGTGTTCATATTGCACTTTTGCTGTTATCATTGCATGTTTTTACCAGAACTCATATTGCAACTTTGTTGTTATCATTTCTTTTCTCCGGCACTCCTTATTACTGGTTGTATTTATTTCTATACTTAGTCGGCTCAGGCGATTTTGGGGGCCTAGCATATGTGCTGATTCCTTAAGTTTACGAATTTTCCAATAGTGTTCCTTTTCTATGATTCAACATGATCCCATTGAGGGTGGTGATCTTTCTTCTCTCTCCATATGTGGTCAGCCAAAAATTTTTCTACTTCCCCTCGTGTTACCACCCCATAGAGGAGAACATGACTAAAGACTGTGTGTACGCTATCCCTGCAGCTGCGGAAAAAAATATAAAAGAGAGACAGGTCGCCCCCTCAAGGTAAGGTTTCAAGAACACCAGAAAGCTGTAACACGAGGGGAAGTAGAAAAAATCAAAGAGTGTGAGTTCAATACCCGGTTAAGGCAGTGGAGAACATTCAGAGGGAAATTAGCAGGAGATAACTGATAACTGACACCCATCAAACATGACACGTGGAACTAGAACACTCTACCTCAGTGAGCGAAATAAAGGGTTCATTTCGAAATTCCAACCACCTGAAGAAGGCCGGAGCGTACAACAGCCGAAACGTTGTGATAGATATGGCGACAAGGATGAGGACAATAGTCCGAATAATGTAAATAAGAAAAATACAAGTTTTTTTTGGGTTTTTTTATCGAATACCTTAATTTTACTTAGAAAACTTAGCTATAACACTTTCTATAATTCTCCTCCTCACATCGATCAGTTTTATAATCATAAACATATTTTATTTATTGATCGAGTGTTAAAAAAATGGCCGCTTTTTTCTAGCTCAATTTTCAGTCTCTTTCAAATTATATATATATATCGCCATTTTGAATGGCTTAAAGGACGCAGATCTTTCTTTCTTGGGAGAATGAAATAACACAATTAACTTTCATATAAGAATTTTAAGGAAATTTGACAGATTCACTTCAATCTCAACCTTTTAAAATAATTTCTTGGGTGTAGGGCTTCCTAAGATCTCACAATCTTTGCAATTCATGGGGAGGAGTGGGTCATTATTCTACTATGTTTGTCCATTACGTGTTGGTAGGTCTTAAAGCACATGCTATTCCCAAGCGGTAACCCATCTAGTTATTGACCAGGCTCAAAGATACTTAACTTCTGTGATCGGGCGAGTATCAGTGTTTCAAACTGATATAGACGTAAGCGCCAACTGAATAATCTCACTTCATTGGATACTTCGCCTTTTTATTATTTCAATATTTATATATAACATACGGTAGGCTGACCGAAATATTCTAGTCGTAAACAAATGCCGTCAGCTGGCGCACGAAGGCTCTTTTCGAGCTTCAGATCCCGATATACATTTCACATGGTATGTCGACTGATGCATGCGAAACGATTCCATGGAGATGTACAACAAACATGTTCCCGTACCATAAATAGACATAATTTATATCTATATCAGAAGGTTCGCTCATGTACGATTGCATGTTGACAATGTAAAAAAAACACATGGGGAGGAGGTGAGATGTCAGTATGTGAAAATGATCAACAACTGTATTGTCCCTATATTTTTCTCGGATCGAACAAAGAAGAAAGAGCGGTTGATACCTATTTTTCCCTGACTCTTACGCGCACAATCTATCTATCTATCTATCTATCTATCTATCTATCTATCTATCTATCTATCTGTCTATATATATATATATATATATATATATATATATATATATATATATATATACACACACACGCACGAGCGCATATATATATATATATATATATATATATATATATATATATATATATATATGAATTTTTAAAAGTGGTAGCTATCTATTTAACTCTTTCTCACGCAAAATATATCGTTCACTATATATCTATCTATCTATCTATCTATCTATCTATCTATATATATATATATATATAGAGAGAGAGAGAGATAGAATAATATATGTCTGCATATATATATATATATATATATATATATATATATATATATATATATATATATATATATATATATAAATATAGAAAAATGTGTGATTATATATTCATCTCTTTCACACCAAACACACTGTCTCGTGCTTACTATATTTCTCTCTCTGTCTCTCTCTCTCCACACACACACATATACACACTCACACATGAACACTCACACACACACACACACACATACATATATATATATATATATATATATATATATATATATACCATTAATTTACAAGAATCCTTAACAGAAAGCACTGGACGGCCGTTTCGTCCTAATTTTGGATCAGCAGTGCGCATCCACTACCAACAATCGGACATGGACCATTCCTATATGACGCAAGTGTCCTTCCCACTGGGCCAACGAATCTCGCTGACGGAGAGGTAATAAACCAGATTCCGTCTTGTAACTCATACGAGTCTTCTTATGCCAATTGACTGAACCCCCAATGAGTCACGACATCTATCCCCAAGTCGCTCCATTCGGAGCATTGGAAGCCAATTTAAGCAGTGATATATATAATGAAATTAGAAACGGCGTTATATTTTGTGGAGGATTCTTCTAGACTCGCTGAATTAATTATGATTATTCGAATCCCCTTATATATATATATATATATATATATATATATATATATATATATGTGTGTGTGTGTGTGTGTGTGTGTGTGTGTGTGTGTGTGTGTGTAGAGAGAGAGAGAGAGAGAGAGAGAGAGAGGGTGTGTGTGTGTGTGTGTGTGTGTGTGTGTGGAAGCATTGTGAAGTAATGGATAACTCCTCGGATTGAGGAAACAGAGAATCAAACCTTTACCTTGTTTCCATTCACTTACATGTAAATACACTTGAGAAAGTTATGAATCCATCACTTCTCCCCTATAATGGGAGGGGGGAATAGCAGGATAGACTCGTTCCTATAGCATTTACTGGCACCTGTATAGCAGAAAGACAGCTCTGTATTCAATAACCCAAATATTGGTTAAAAAATTAAAAATGACGTAACTGACCAAGCCTACATCTACACCCCTGAAAACATTGTGAACCAGGGTTTTTCAACAATAGAGGGAAGGCTCGAATATATATATATATATATATATATATATATATATATATATATATATATATATATATATATATATATTTCTGATTATATCCGAAAAGACGATAATTCCTTAAAGTTACCTACTTTACGATCCTGATACGAAAATTAAGCATCCATTGGCTTCAAGAGACGTTAACGATTCATTTACATTCTTCCAGACAGAGCTTTGTAATTTAATTCAATTTAATTCAAATAATTATATTGAAGTTTTCGCATCTTGTTTTAAAATATGAGAACTCTTATGTAGCGATGGAATCATATTTTATATATATATATATATATATATATATATATATATATATATATATATATATATATATATATATATATATATATATAGGGAGCAATCCTTTGTTTATGCATTTTCAATGATGATTCAATTTTCCAGTTTATTGAGTGTGTGCTTCATGTGTATGTTTTAGTGTGTTGTAGAGATGTTTTTAATACGGTTAGAACATTGTGGTCTTTTTCGTAGTTAATATTTTTAGAGTTTTTTTTTTCTTTTTTAATTATTAAAGCTTCCATTATTTTTCATCTTTTTTCACCGGTGGATATTTATGTTTTCTATTAGTATGTTTCTAATGGAGTCTGGTAAGTTTGTGTGCGTGTTTAAATTGGTTTTAATGGGGCTATGATCAGATAAGTGTAACGTAAGGCGTCTGGATATGCATTATTACTTACTTTAGGGAGAAATAGTCTAATTTGCTGGTCCATAAAGTGGGTAGGGAAGCTGTTGTTGATTAGTGTTTGTTTTACATTATTAAATTCTTTGAGGAAGAGTGGTCTAGTGGATGAATTCTGCTGTGCTCTTTTTAGGAAGTTTTTTATTACTGCTATTTTGTACATCAGTGGGCATTAGTGTTAAAGTTAAAACGATTATAAATAATCAAATAAATAATGGAAGCTTTAATAATAAAAACGAAAAATAACACTAAACTTAATAACACTAAACACTTCGAACACAATATGCTAACTCTCTTCTGAAATTATAAACATCTCTACAACTCACTAAAACATGTACATAATGCACACACTCAATTAAGCTGAAAAAGTGAATCATCCTTGAAAATGGCTAAAGGCAAAGCAGAAAGTGCTCGGTACTATAAAACATTTTGACAATTTTAAACACTCTTTTGTCCAGAAAAGAAAGCTCTTGTTCGAACACAAGAAAAATTAAATAAAAAGCTTATATATATATATATATATATATATATATATATATATATATATATATATATATATATATATGTATGTATTTAAATAAAAAGAAAGAACAGTATATATATATATATATATATATATATATATATATATATATATAGTTTATGCAAAACTACGTAATCCGTATGGGTAAACCCAAGGAGGATGATATCCGAAGAGCTCAATGTAAATTCAGAGCAAAAATGTTTGAATAAAAGACAGACCACTTTTAGGTTCCATGTAATAAATTATTTCACCACAGCCCTTTTAAAGGGCTCTGGATCATCAGACTTTACTTCCAAATGTTGAAATGAAAAATGAAAAGAAATTTACACATTTTTAACGGGCCTTATGTAAATTAACGAAGTGAGGAAGTGAGGGGGGAGAGAAGACATGAGTGAGTTAGATGTACCATTTCATTTCTTTATCCCTAACCCCACTTGGTGTGGGCCAGACAAATGCTTAACTTAACTTATGTTGTTTTTAGATACGGATGGGTAAGTGGTGAAAAGGAAAGCCAACATAAAAGGAAGAAGATACAGTAAAACAATCCTGATGAGAGAAGGTTGATATATATATATATATATATATATATATATATATATATATATATATATATATGTGTGTGTGTGTGTTTGTGTGTGTATATAGTTAAATTCCCAGATGAATTCTGTGGACAAGACAGGTTGGTATCAAATGACAATTGGAAAAAAAATCTTACATTTTGCCGACGCGTTTCGTCTTCCGACTTTTCAAGGCAAAAATGAAATTGAAATATAACAACAAAAACATTTCGATTTCATTTTTGCCTTGAAAAGTCGGAAGACGAAACGCGTCGGCAAAAAAAGATTTTTTTCCAATTGTCATTTGATATATATATATATATATATATATATATATATATATATATATATTATTTAGTTTTTACAATGTCTTCCCTATGATTATTATCAATGCAATTATATAAGACATAGGGTATTATAATAATTTTCTTACAAGGAAAAATCTTGTATTCATTGACTCTTTCTGTAAAAACATTTTTTGAAAGAAATAGGCTTCTGTAGTTTAGTATTATCTCTATTTCTTGTATTAAATGGGAGCGTCCCTTCCTAAGCTTTGGCTTGAAATAGTATGGAACATCAACATCTTGATTATTTCATTAGTTTCCGGTCTAGTTATTTGACCTATCGTTTTCAGTTTTTGCTGTTGTTTAAAGCTACCAAATAATGTGCGTTAGTAAAGGTATTTATTTACGATTGTGTAGCGGCATAAACTTCAAATGTGACGAAGAGACCTGGAATACTAAGAGACCCGGAATACTAAGAGACTGGAATACTAAGAGACTGGAATACTATGCTCAAAACATGTGAGCAAGAACAATATTCTAAAAGGACGCCCCTAAAGTCTGGACACATAGGTAAAAATGTATATTTTGAAGAATTTACAATTTTGATAACAATTTCTTGAATTGGAATATTAACAAATAATATATTCAATATGATTTGCATCATTTGCGATGCAAATATTGATACTCTTTGCAAGAACTCGATACAGTTACTCCACATTGCCGTCAATTTTAACGCATTCACTCTTTATGCGTTCAATCAACTGTTTTGCATCTGTGGTTTTCATTGAGTACACGTTATCTTGTAAGCATACCCCAGATAAATCAATCAGTTCTTTTTTTTTCTTTCGACAAAACAACGTTTAATTTGTGAAGGTAAAGAAATGATATTTCCTATGTGTCTAAACTTTAGTGATCCCCTGTACAGAAAATGGATAACAAAAAGGCGTTTATACTTAATATCGGGGAAAGACAGTTGAAATTTCTATAGCACGTAATTAGAAATGAGGGTTTGGGGGACTTTCATTAAGATTAAAGCTAAGAGGGACAGAGGGGAACAAAGTATGACCTTCCCAGTGAGCTTCAGAAAATGAATGGCAGAACAAGGTTTAAGAAAGAGAACAAAAAGTAAAAAATTATTAAGAGCTACAAAAAACAGGGCATTTTGGAGAGCCACGATTGACACCGCCCTGAAGTACATAAATGAAGAACATGAAAATATTTAAATGGCCCTGGGAAGTCAGATTACGCTGGTGGAGATATGACTGAAACTGAATCAACAGGTAAGGAGCGATATATTATAGATTCTTTGGATATTATCATGAATCTTGATATATATAGCAGAAGAACCAGACCGAAATCATGAGAAAGCAATATTAAATGTACAGTCGAAGTTACGTAATAACTCACGATAGGCCGAAACACTATCACAAAACAAAATATTGTAAATCAATTTAATGTTAAACAATTGCTTAAAAACTTAAAAAGATTAGCAGAGAAAGTCAAAAATTAAATTAAAATCGCCGGCAAATTTCGAACAAGAAAAATATGTTTTAATAAACACACGCAAAATGGTTTAATAAAATGATAAACTTAATAACAAATAATATGATTTGACAAGGGAGAACATATTACATTATTAATATCATGTTGAGTATGTGCGTGATGTCCGTAGATGTGGTGTCGTATTATTGCCTTCAATATTATCATTTCAGTCTATTTGAAGTTTTCTTGTTACTGTAGGCAGATGAATGGTTTCTTCAACATTCGATAGACGTCTACAAGACATGCGTGGAATTGTATCGTTTCCACCATGGTTCGCTCAAACAGAAGCTTCACCCGTATTCAGTGAAAGCTCATTGTCCGGAACAATCAGATTGACAGGTGATGACGGCTCCAATTGTATCTCGGGTTCATTGGTCAGATCAATGTGGCGTTCTTGTTTGTAAATCCAACGGTTGGCACCACTGTATCTACATTTTGCCATTATGACTATGAAGCAACATTGGTTAATTCATGCTTTTGTGATCAATTTCATTTATCATTTGGTTTTATGACTCGTGACAAGCTATCGACATCGTAACTATTACAATTTCATAACTTCTGTTGTTATTGGGTATATTCTGAATGGCTCGAGATGTTAAAAAAAAGATAACATAAATATTTTCAGGAATTTGTTAAGCAAATGTAAAGATAGATGTAAAGTTAAGATTCTTAAGCAAATAGGATAAAGTTGTTAAAACAGCAAAAGGACTACATTTGAAATAATCATCAGAAATTGGGGAAGAAGTACTTTAAAACGGATTTCATCAACAGAAATCTTTTTTTATTAATGGACATTACTTTAGAATAGATAGACTCAACTATTTGGAGAGTGATTAATTCTTTCATGCATATGTTCATGTTGATTAGATTTTTGATGACTTAATTAAGCGGGAAGTTGAAAAAGTTTGAAAGAAAAATTAATTATTTTACAATGAAAACTGAGTTAACAAATACTTTTAAAGTGTAATAAAAGACACGTAGCAGAGTAAGCCAAATAATAGAACAGTTAGTACAAACAAAACGATTTATAAGCAGGTATAGTCCATTCTTGACGATAGGCAATGGGAGCGGGGCGGAGAATGTTCATCACATGGAGATAATGATTTTTTTTCTTCAGATACAAGTGTTACTATTTAACCCTTAACTGGGGGAAATATATGAATTCCTACTTTTCCAAAGTTTTTTTGCTCGAAAGGGAATGTAACGAATTCAAGAGTAATTTAACTCGGCTTTCCGGTTTTTAATTTACCACCCACCACCCTCAATTCGTTTGTGGCCACACCCCGTTGAAACACCGGTTATTGTACGATAACCGAATTTAAACAAAGATTAGTCAGTCCCTAGATGTGTGACAGCTTCGGAATATCAGGCGCTGTAAAATTGGATATGCAATTGGTATAATGTATAACGGCTTGGGATTTTTAATCACTGAGTCGTGTTCAAATTCACGATCATCTCGTTGTATTCATTTACGCGCAAATACTCTTAGGAAAATTATCAATCCACTTCATCTCCCCCCAGCTATGAGTTAATAAGTAAATCAGTAAATCATTTTATCTCCATGAAAATTTTTTTTAAATCGAAATCCTTATGGCTTCCAATAACCAACAAAGTATTTGTAAGACGTGGAAAACGAATCAGTTATCCTCATTTCAAAATTATCTTTTTTCTTTAGAAATGCAAGTAAGATTGTATCAGATAGAGTAAATTGTTTGAAGAATTACTGTCATACAGACATTCACATCGATTTCATTAATTTCATTTTTTTTCCGGCTCATCAAACGTTGTGGAATATTTAAAGCCGAAAGAAATTTTGGGATTATAAGAAATATTTTTTTACTAGTAAATATTGAATAACAAGTTATGTTGGAAAAACATCAATTTTAACAGATGCAAGTCCTACTATTTAACCCTTAGCTGGGGAGGATAAATGGTTTCCTATCTTTATTAGTGAATGCAACCAACTCGAGAGAAATTCGAAAGCGGTTCTCAGAGTTCTCAATCCGAACGTTACCAATTGCATCACGTGCGCATCCTGCAGATATGACAACAACGCGACTGTGAGAGAAACAGATAAACGTTTCGAGCAAGAATTCTTGGCAGTGAATAGTTCTCTACAAAAAGTGACGATATGTTCACGATGAACGAGGAAATTTATCAGGATTGGTAGTTGTGCAAGTAATTTTTGTATGTTACAGGTCTCATGAAAATCTCATACAAACTATATACACAAGCAATAAAATGTATGGTCATATAAAGAAAAAAAAACTACAAATTGATTAAATGCCTTTCAGATACTTATCCAACTGATAATTTTTTAATATTCAAGAATATGTAAATGACAATAGAAAGCTATACTGAATCAAATGCAATAAAACCTGTAATGTCAAATACGGATGGTAATGCTGATTTTAATATTCTCCGTTACCGTATAAGGAAACTTTCGGAATTTATTGAATGAGCAGAAATGGTTGCTGTCGGTGAAAATCTACAAAATCTTTCTCTTCAAACGATTTATCGGGGAATGGATTTCTCTAGACTAGTAGCTGTTATCGTTCTCTTCACTATTGATGGGGTGTCCTTCCTGAACCTTTATCTGTCTTAGTGCAGAAAGTCAACATCTTGATTAGGGCATTATTTTCTCTTCGAGTTGCATCTGCCATTCGTTTTAGCTGTTTTCTACTGTTGAAAGTCCTCAAATGAGGCGCTTTCTGCTCTCTAGTACGATTCTTTGTTTGCGATTCTGTAGCGCCAGTTTACGAGGGTCTAAAAGTGTGGTCTTCGCCACAGGCTTCACTCGCTCAAATCTATTTTCATCCATTGATCTTAGAAAGTGTCTGAACAGAACTGAGAGTTTAGATATTTCTGAACGGGTTGGGCGCTGTGCATGATATCCAAATGAAAATAGTGTAGGAAAATGCCCAGAATCATTGAAAACAGGCTATGGAATGTGAATGATTGCATATTACATAGCAAACTACAAAAATAATAATTTAGAATGATATATGATATATTGCTTTAATCCAGGCTATGTTATTGGGTTGTTATTTTGAGCGATCAAAAACGAATTAAGATTTCTGAAGGCATTTTGTTTCGTGTCTAATAGAATGTGATGAGCGCACAAATTCTTCTTACTTAATATTTTTAAGGAGAGATTATGAGATGAAATACACATATATTGTAAGAGAAAAATCTAGAAATATTCTCACAATGTCACCAACAATGTTGGTTTATAATATTTTTATTGCGAAAATATTGACTTTATGTGCGAATAAATACGAATGTGTGTGCGTACGCATGTCACGTATTTCTGGGTCAACTTAACATTACCATTCACTTATCACACACACACACACACACACACACACACAGAGAGAGAGAGAGAGAGAGAGAAACACACGCAAACACACATATGTGTGTGTGTGTGTTTGTATTTCTGTTTGAGTGTATTGCTTTCATGTTATTCTGTTTTATTTTTATATATATATATATATATATATACATTTTTTTTCGCCTTGGTTAAACGTATTAACTCGGCAACCTTGCAGTTGCAAGAGTTGCTTACCAGGGTGGCAAACATCAAAAGAAAGGCGAGAAGCGACTAAAAGCCCGGACAAATTTCCATCCGGGTGTAAATGATGCGAAGCAGATTGGTCGATATATACCTCTGAGCGAAAAACTACAAAAATAGTTGAAAAATATTAGAAAGAAAAAAAATATCAAAATGTATTTACCAGTATCTCAGACTCCGGCATTTTCTTGCTATCTATCTATCTATCTATCTATCTATCTATCCCTACACACACACACACATATATACATATATGTGTGTCTGTGTGTATGCGTCAGTGTGTGTCTTTTAATCTATGAGTCTATATGTCCCTTTTCTTACCTATCTTACTCCCTTCTTATATATCTGTATTAAGTTGTTGTCTTCTATCTATCTATCTATCTATCTATCTAGGTGTAATGTTATATATTTTCAGATGTTGTTATTTGATTTTTCATTGAACTTTATATTTGAGTTTACTGAACTTTATATATATATATATATATATATATATATATATATATATATATATATATATATATATATATATATATATATGTGTGTGTGTGTGTGTGTTTTATTTTGATGAAAATCTCTCGGCCCGAAACACATTACAAAAATCTGACTAACCGAATAAACCTCTTTTGAAAGGATTCTTTCCTGCACCAGGAACCTTACAGCCAATCCTCATATATATATATATATATATATATATATATATATAGAGAGAGAGAGAGAGAGAGAGAGAGAGAGAGAGAGATGCAAAACGCATAACATATTGACCATTATAGTTTATACATGATTTTTACCATTACAAATAATTCTCTCGTATTTAGGTTTCACATTGTATGAGGTGCACCTATAAGCCAGTCTCGCTAATTCATTTCTATTTCTCCCTTTTTCTAATATATTATTTCACCTATGTTCAACCCGCTGGCTTTGAATGGGGGGTGTCAAGTGACAACAAGTATCATTAATATTCCGTAATGCTTTCTGTATCCTTGCATATCTTATTGTTTTTGTTTTTTCTGCAAACCTTTATTAACTGGCTGATTTTTTGTGACCGAAACTTAATCCGCAAAAACATCAATATAAGCATCAGTCCCAACAATAACAATGAAAACAGCAACAACAAGCACAAAAACAGCAAGCACAACAACAACAACAGCAATAGCAACATTAAAAACAATAATGATATCTGAATTTCTGGATGAGGAGAAATCCTTATTTACATGCTGACTATTGTCCTCATCATTGTTTTTACTATCACAACATTCCGGTTCTTCTCTCTCTCGATCAGTGTAGCCTTCATGGTATTTCAACCTGTCTGCTTTATTAAATCTATAGTGACATATTTTTCATGTTCCGCTGAACATGTCTCGAGATATTTTATGTAGTACTCGAAATACTGCTCAGTTTTTGCTCGTCTCGATTCTACATAATAATAATAATAATAATAATAATAATAATAATAATGATAATAATAATAATAATAATAATAATAATTTCATCAGTTGACCAGAAGAAGTGTTAGGAGGGTTCACAGGGCATCAGCAATGATTATTTAGCTATAGATGAGACAATTTTTAGTCATCGCAGTAAACAACATACTAACATGTCAACGGCTTGGATTCATTTTGACATGTCCCGGAAAGGGATATATTTGTTCGAAGTAGCAAACTGATTTTTCGCTACTGTAACCGGGTAGGACAATCTAGCAGGTAACCGTAATGGACTCATCCTCGTCGTAGTGGTAGGCAATAGGCGTAAGCAATAGGCGAAGACTATAGGCGTAGCTAATAGGCGTCGACCTTGTACCCCCACTTCAGTCTGTATTTATGGCTGACACCAGCCAATCATATTACTGTGTGGGGGAACCCAGGTGTATGCAAATTCATTACATCACATTTCAAGAAGGCGTATAAGTTACAGTTTTTTGTGTATATATGTAACTAGTGAGCGAGTCAAAATGACTTATTTCCCTTTATAGTCTACCAATAGAAGATTAACCAATCAGGAGCCGCAGAACACTGTATCCGTCGTGTATAAAGGCGGCCATCTTTGTTTTTCCTACCGGAAGGACCAGAGCCAACTTGTCAGGCGAACACGACAGAAGGAAGAACTACACTCTGCTGTGATATCCACTGCGAACCTGAACTACGCTTTCCTACTGTCTCCGAAATATTCACTGCCAACCTCTGGATTCTATACTTGAAGAAGACCGTCATGAAAATGTCTAACAGTATCACGTGCTGCCACATATTTTCAAATGTTTCGTGTTCGTAAAAAATCATCCACCACCTTTTAAGTAATAACATGGCTGAGTGGAAATCCAAATTGTTCTCAAACAATATACGGGTTGTCCATGAAGTCCCTGTGCACTTTAAAAACTTCATATTTGTATTTGCGATAAAAATAATTTGTAAAAAAGATTAGAAAGAAGTAAATGTATATTTTGTAAGGTTTTATTGAAATTTTATTTAAGTTTCCACATGTCTTCCATCATTAGAAATACAAAGGGTAATACGATTTTGCAGTTCACGGAAAACATTTACCAACTGATTTACAGTAATGCCTGAAATCCCAGTAGTTATTTTAGCTATACTTAAAACTAGGTACATTAAACTTTATAACATTTATTACAGATTATTTTTATTACAAATACAAATAAAATTATAATTTTTTAAAAAGTTCACACGAACTTTATGGACACCCTGTATTTCTTCAAAATGTCGATATCAGAAGAGAGACCGTCTATTCCCAAAGCCTGGGGAACTCACTTCCGGTTACTTGCTTCCTTGTCACCTACGGATTTCAAAGAATTTTAATACAGCATTAATTGCCATCAACTCGTTCTTTTTTATGTTATTTTCTTTTCTCATCACTAAAGTCTTCATTTTCTCTTCCTCTTGTGTCTTAGTGGCATTGTCACCTTGCATGGAGTGAATGGATTAAAAATCAAAATGTAACGATATTTTATTTGACACTCTCGTCATCTAACACAATATGCTCTCTTACATTATTACTTACAAAACAATTAATCATGGAAAAAAACTGCAAATAGAAAGCAGGCCTTATCATTTGAATTATTAATATTTCTTGAGAAATGCAGAACTAGAGTATATTTTTTTCTTTAAGGTTAATATGCTAATAAAATATTTAATTTCATTTTTGCCTTAAACCCAAAGAACATTTTTCGTAATACAATATATTCTTTGCATTTTTTTATTTTTTTATTTTTCACTTCCTGCCTTTCTTCCTCTTTCGTAAACTGTTCCCTACTGTTCTTAATTCCGCTAACATCAAGTTTAAATGCTTTTATTATTCAATCATCTGACATGACGTGATTTGATAACAATCTAACTCTTTGATCACGTAACGCTATTTGCACGAAATATATGAGATCAACACGCTTGGGGTTTATAATAACGTTTCAGATGAGACTTGGAATGTGTTTTGAACAACAAATGATTATAATCCATAAATTTTCTGTACAAGTATTTATATACAAACCATTACCAACCATGGCGGATTCTATTTAATAATAATATTGCGAATCGATCTAGATATATTTTATTTCAATATCAGCAAACAATCTGGGTAAGAGAACCCTATTTGATTGCATAAAGGGCCAACATTTCTTCTGCACCACAAATAAAATAATTGCTATAATTATCTTCGGGTAAGGACCAGGATAAATTCTAAGCATTTGCGAAGTTCAAGACTGGTTTTAAGTAGACCACAAGCCATCATTATGATTTCTATTGAAAGTGAAATTATTATTATTATTATTATTATTATTATTATTATTATTATTACTATTATTATTATTATTAATATTATTATTATTATTATGATTTTCTTTGTTTTATGGCGTTTACACATTTCTTTCCGGGTCCCGCCCGGGGACCTAAGGTTAGAAATGGCATCATGACACTTTCCACTGACAAAAAATAAAAACTAAAAATAAAAAAAAAAATTATATAGATAAAGCCCTTCGTAAAGTGTGGGCTGTACTTGTCAGAACAATTTGTTGTATCTCTTTGAGGCATGGACTTCCAGGAATCCCTTCAATTAGTCTACTAGAGCAGTCCCAGAGCTCCAACTACAACAGGGATTGTTGATGTTCCCATATGCCACATTTTCGAGATTTCTATTTCAAGGTCCTTGTATCTTGACAGCTTTTTGAATATCTTCAAAGTTACATTGCAGTCTGCTGGGACTTCAATATCAATAAGGATGCACTTTTTTGCTTGTGGTCTTTAATAACAATTATTATTATTATTATTATTATTATTATTATTATTATTATTATTATTATTATTTCCTTTGATTTCTGGTGTAGACTGATTTCTATCCTGGTGTTAATTGGAGACCTAAGATCAGAAATGACATTATAACACATTTCTGTAAGCATTTTATGGGAAAAAAAAACTATGGTGGCACACATTTTACATGGATAAAACCTTTCCTAAAGTATTATCTGTAATTATAAATACATTTTTATTTTGTATTTCTTTAAGGCTTGGACTACCAGGGTTCCGTTCAATGAGTCTATCGGGAGATTTGCGAATCAAACCGTGAGCGCTCCAACTCCAAATGAATTATTTTTTTTTAGATTTCAGTTTCACAGCCCTTATTATTATGATTATTATGATTATTATTATTATTTGATTTCTGTAGTATACACATTTCTGGCAGGTCCCAAAACAAAGACCTTATGTCAGAAATGGCATCATTAGATTTTCCACGAAACATTTTTATAAATATAAAAATAAATCAATCTAAGAACACGCACCGTTTACATCGATAACGCTCTCCGTGAAGAAAATATTCTTCGTATTTCTTTAAGACATGCGTTACTAGTCTCCTAGTAGCTTTTCCAAACAAACGAGGACCCCAACCACAACTGGAATTATTGATGCCTTCATGCGCCATATTTTCAGATTCTCCCCTCAAGATCCTTGTATTTTGATAGATTTTGAAGATAATTTAGAGCGCATGGACTGTCAAATCAATAAGAAAGTACATTTTCTTTTTGTGGTGTTTGATTACGATCTCTAGGTGATTAGATTTTATTGCTCTCGCTGTTTGTATTGTAAAGTCCGAAAAAATTGCTATAGGTCCGATATCTGTAACCGAGTCTGGGTGGCGTTCAATTCAATTTCCTGAAATTTCTTTTCCATAAAAGATTTTCCAGTGCAGATATTGGTCGAACCTGTCATGCCGTTGTTTATATTCAGTAGATGCTAATAACCCGTAAATTGATACAACATGGTCAATTGTTTCTGGATATTCGTTACAGAAACTGCATTTTGACATAACACAATTTTTCGTACGCTTGCTTCATAATTTCTAGTTAGCGAGCATTGTGTAAAAGTATAAAACCTTCGGATTCAGCCAGTAATCTTGCACTACGCAACTACTCATTGGGAACTTGTTTGTAACGCGCAATGTTTATCTTGCCATTGTTTCTTCATTCGTTTCATCGCATTTGATTTTGCCGTTCTATCTCACGTTATTCGCCACTAAATTTGGTGAATGATAGTTTACATAGTTTTCTTCATATACTTGAAATGTGTGTTTGAATTTGCTGGCTAACGTTATGACAGAATAAAAGCTTCTTACATCTCCAATGTTCTTCAACACAAAACATTATCCAGTCTTCTGTTGTTTCTAGGTTTCTTTGAAGACCTATGGTTACCATTTTGTATGACAGTTCTAGTTGAAATAATTCTCTTCCTCCTTCGGATCTGGGCATATACGGGCGATCAACATCAACTTTAGAATGGTGCATGCAGTGGCAACTGATACGCCTTCATGAATTGACATCCATTCGCTTAATATCCGCTATGGTCAAGGTAAGGATGTAGAAACGTTTATGGTTAATATTCTTTTTTGTGAATTCAGCTCAATATTCAAAAGCAGGTGTACGCAGCTAGAGTAATGATTTATTACTTTCATTCAGGCATATTGTGTTGGTGTATGGTGGCATTGGGAATAATTTTTGGCACACATTAGGGCCTTTCGTACCAATTGAAGATTGTTTAGATGTTGCTGCCTTCCGACGTATTGTCGCTGACCCGGTAACACAATGGACTCATTCACTTCTAGCCAATTCCAAGGGAATAATGCATCGCATTTCAAATAAAAACACAGATTG
>CAHIKZ030000502.1:637500-655000 GCA_903632075.3 Acanthosepion pharaonis | reverse complement strand
CAATTAATTGCCTTATTTACCGGCTTACAAGACGCACTTTTTTTCCTAAAAATACCCTGAAAAATACGTGTGCCAAGACGGATGTAAAGCAAATCCCAGGCTCAAGTAATCTTGGACGGTTACCTAAGTGGCTTGACTGATGGTGACGTGGATTTGTATGTTGAGTCATTACACTATAATGTTAGCTATCTAATTCAGTTTTTTATATTATGTAACCTTAGTACTTGTTATAAATATTTCTTAGATTATAAACCTTCCTGGAGTCGTCCCACAGGTTTAAAATGCTCTGTTTAGTTAGTAGCAGCGGGAGCATTTCTGCGTTTGACTAGTATGTTATTGCCATACAAACAAACTCATACGAGTGATTAATGTAAACTATAGGTGACGCCCGTATAGGACGGATGAATGTTGAATGTGTTGCTCTATTTTGTCTTAGAAATTTATTTCCAATGATAGAATGCGTCTTCAAAGATGCAGCGTCCCCTAAGACGGAAAATACGGTATTTACCCAAATATAACAAAATTTTTTTTATAATGCAAATTATATTTCGGCGTTAAATATCACACAAATTTTTGATAAGGCGTGAAAAATGTACTGTATTATGTAGGGGGCGCAATGTCACCATGATGCACACTTTGAAAACAATAACTTAGCGAGAAAAGTTTGATAGTAAGGGCAACGCCTTGCTAAGTAATTATTAGTGTTCAGTTCGTGAACATAGCAGCGGTCCTTATGTACAATTCTATAGTGGCGTTTTCAACACCTGGGTATGGGTTGTTTAACGCCCAAATCTAAATATTTCTTATAGGACTAATTGAATTCAAGACAAGAAGAGAAAAATAATGCTTAACAAACACAGTGAGCATGAGTAAATCGATGGTGTCACATGATTTCGGAGAAATAATTGAAAAACAAAACACAGAGAGTGATGGATAAATTGTGCAGAAATGAAAATAAAACTGACATCTCATTTTAACGGATAGATTTAAGGAAATTACAAACAAATATCAAGAGTAAATTTATTCAATAAAATCACCATTGCCTTCGACCACGGCCTCCAGATGACTACGAAACTCCTGCATCTCTTCTGGACGGTTTCCTTGTTTAAGATGATGAATATATATATGTATAACTTGGCTTTTATAAAGATAGGGGATAGTCAGGTACTTTCTGGTGCGGTACAGGGAGCCAATCATTTTACCTGTATCTTTAGCGATGTATTGTATAAAAGAATTCCATAGTGGTCAGGTCTGTATTTGAGGCCCAATATCGTCTCGAGGCACGGGGTATTCTCGAGGGGATATCCGTTCATCGTAACTAGCGGTAGTCTGGGGTCTGATTGGCGGTGTAAGCAGATTGATTTTACAGACATTGAATGTAAGCAGGCAGTTTTCTCCCACTGGGAAGTTAGTGTTCGATCCGAAGCGAGGTCAACTGTCATTCTCTGACCAACAAGTCTTTTAGAAATGTGCCTGTATATCGTCGAATCATCGACGTATTCGTTTACAAATGATCGTAGATCATTTTTGCAAATCACAAAAAAGCAATGACATTCGTCGTGTAGAGATTTTTCTGTTGTGAAATTAGGATTTCACGTACAGATAATTGTTTGAACTTTCTGTACATGTACTAAAACATGATCTCTACTTACAAGAATTGTTTCCGGATTTGGGAATTGTTAGTAAAAGATACATAATTTTTATTTATTAAAGAGTTGCAAAGGGCGGACATTTGTAGAGATTCATGATTTCCTACGTCTTGAAGAGACAAGGCTTACAAATAAGAAGGTTTTGTCTTCTTTTTCCGTCTTTTAGTTTACAGATCTCATTCTTACCCACGTCCTTGGGTCATTCTCATTCATCCGTTATCTATGTAAACCAACATCCTAGTTTTTTTCTTCCCGTTCGTATTATCAATATTTTCTTTCTATTTTTACCAAGACTGTAATAGCTTCTCATTTGCCGTCTGCGACATCATTTTGTGGCTGAACTTTTTCTATGTAGGCTGCCATATTGCCCTCGGTCATGACATTTAATACATAGATTATTTAGCATTTGCACATAACGAGTATATAACGACTGGCGCCATTATGAATCCCGTTTGTTCAAATTCGAATGGAGAAAGAAAAGAGAAAGACATTTCCTAACATTTGATTCCAAATATAGGCCGTCATATACTGAGAGTAACTTAGATATTCAGAGTAACATATATTTAATACAGTTAGACTTGTCTTGTGCGAGGAGACGTGAGCGGAAGTGTCATTTGAAAGCAGTGTGTCTATGGTTTTCAAGCAGTCATTTTGAGATTGAAATTTTTATAATGATGTATTTATTTGAAAAAAAAAAAATAGTGTTGGGAAACCGTTTCCCAAGAAAACCGTTTCCCAAGAAGAATAATGACAATAAGTTCTTAACCACCTTTCTTTTCTTCTTTTAAAAGAGACACACTTAAAAGTGATTACAAGAGTAAATGCTTCTTCATTAGTTTACATCAGCCAACGTTTCGATATTTATCAAACAGTCTTTAATATTGTAAAAATCGTATAGGTATCATTTGCATAAATAACTCTCTACGGAGACAAGAATTTTGTGACGATGTACCTATTATTTAACTATTCTTTGAATGATTTTATTTCACGCCATTCTTTAGCAGAATAGATTTGAACACATGACTATTAAGGCATTGCGTCAACTTGAGATGTAGTTTTAAAATGTCTACCCCAAATTGAATATATTGCCTTTATAATATTTTAGAAATCCCGATGTCCCAAAATAAATAATAGAGTGTCATTATATTAAAAAAACAGCTGACCATGCCGAAAATGGAGTACTATTGCTATATTTGTAAAACTATCCTAGAATAATATATATATATATATATATATATATATATATATATATATATATATATATATATATATATACGTGAAATTTATTTCAATACTTCTTGAGCTTCCGCTGACATCTAGCTATGATTAATTGATAATGATCATGTCATTATCGTTTATGATCGATTTCATCACGAGACTTCTGTTGGGCTTGGAGAGTAATTATATGTCCCTCAATGTAGACTCCAGTTGAGTTAGAAAAACCTCGAAGAATTCCAGTAAGACATCTTTAAACATTTCTAGAATACAATAATATATATACAAAAACCATTATCCAGAAATAAAAAAAATAATCCAACATCAAAAAAATTGATTATATGTAGAAACAAACTTCATTAATAGAAGAAATATCAGAACGACTTCACACATAAAAATAAGATACTTTTTAAAAGGTTTATAACCAATAAATACGCATGATTTAAAAGATAAAATAAAATTATATCGAAAAAGGATGTTTAAAAAGTATGTTTAAAAAAGATAAAATAAAAATTATATATAAAAAAGGATATATAAAAAAGATAAGATAAAAGTATATATAAAAGGGTATATAAAAAGATAAAAAGTATATATAAAAAGAATAAAATAAAAGAAATATATATAAACGGGATGTATAAAAAGTACGTATAAAAAGATAAAATAAAATGATATATAAAAAGATAAGATAAACAGGATATATAAAAGTATATATAAAAGGATACAATAAAAATATATATTAAAAGGATATATAAAAAAGAATATATAAACAGATAAGATAAAAAAGGATATATAAAAAGGATATATAAAAATGATAAGGTAAAAATCATATATAAAAGGGATATATAAAAAAGATAAGAAAAAAACGATATATAAAAAGATGTATAAATGTTAAGATAAAAAGGATATATAAGAGGATAAACAAAAAAGATAAATTAAAAATTATATATAAACAGTATATATAAAAGTGATATATAAAATAAGATAAAAAGGATATATAAAGAAGATAAGATTAAAATGATATATAAAAAGGATATATAAAAAGGGTATGTAAAAACACACGTTTCGCTACGACATTTTCAACAGATAATTTGTGAAAATTGTTAAAACACATGTTCCGTTTCGAAATAAAACGTCTGTATTTCACAAAGAACTGTTGATCATTGTAATTCTGGAAGATTCATTTTTAAGGCAAATAGTCATTGTAATTATATCAAGAGATCGAACATAAATCATGACATATAAATCATGACAGTAATTATATAAAATAGAAATAAGATAAATGATCCTTTTTTTCTGTAGCCTGATTTTCCGGAAATTAAATCCACTCTTCATTGAATTTAATTGACTCCTGAGAATTAAATGGAATTTTTGCAATGTCAATGCATGTGTGTGTGTGTGTGTGTGTGTGTGTATGTGTCACTCTCTGAATGTCTCTGTGTGTGTGTGTATCTTACCTCAAACGTTATATTAGTGCACAATTGTGCGTCAGTAAGTTACATGCTTGTTTTTTTATTTTCTTTCCTTTTTTGTTTTATATTGGGCAGCATGAATTAAGTCTAGTGATATGTGCATTTCAGAATCTTAATAAAGCAAGTGTTTCCTCCGGCGACTCCCTATTTAAAGGACGCCTATCATCTGATTCGACAATTCAGCCCGTTTGGCCACAAAGATCACACCCGAACAGAGAGTGCTTTTGAAACCTAACGTTGAGAAAATTTTATATATTAAGATTTTCAAATACACAATCTGGTAGAAGTAATTTACACTGTTAAAAATACAAAAAATTATAAAATATATCAGGCTGTCTACTTAACCACGTTTATTCACATATTATAATGTTTGAAGTAATTATAAGTTATATTGGATCAGAAATAAAATAATTTTATTCGGTTATATATATATATATATATATATATATATATATATATATATATATATATGTGTGTGGAGTGTGTGTTTCTTTGTGGAGGGGATAAAATATATAATACCAATTATGAATTATTTATCGGTAAATTCTTCTATAGTCAGTTTCAACGCAATCATTAGACCATCTTCAAACTGGTCTGAAGTTGGTGTTCCCCTCTGTGTCCACGTTTATATATCAGGTCATCCCATAAGGTCTGTCCGAATTTTGAATAAAGAAAACAAGTGACCAAATGTTACATTTAATTACAGATTCAATCAACAGTGTATTTTGCCTGATTATCTATGACGTACTTCCATCTATTAACAAACATACTAATTCCATTCCTGTAAAATTCTTTTGGCTTTGACTCAAAAGTTTTAACCTCTTCCTGTGCTACAAAAGCTGTTTCTTCCAAATGATTCTGTAAGCTACGAAACAAATGGTAGTCTGAATGAGCAAGATTGGGAGAATAAGGTGGATGTGGAATTTTCGCCCAACCAAGTTCTTCGATCTTTTGTGACGTGATTCTTGCTGTGTGGAGTCGCGAATTGTCCTGATGAAACATCCCCTCTTTTCGATTCACTAGAGCAGGTCTTTTTTTCCTCAAAGGTTGGTTCAAACGCTCTAATTGCTGACAGTATATTTGAGCATTAATTGTTGCATTAGGTGGTAAGAATTCAAAGTGGATTATTCCTTGGAGATCCCACCAGATTGAAAGAAGAAACTTTGCCCATGAAGTCCCCTTCTCGGCTCTGGCTGGTGTCCTTCTCCTTTACCAAACCACTGTCTACGACGCTTAACATTTCGATAAAAGATCCATTTTTCGTCACCAGTCACAAGTCTACCAAAAAAAAGGTGAAAAAAGTTGGCGAGAATGGAGAGAAGAGCAGATGTCAACTCGGGATTTGAGGTTGTTTTCAGACAATTCATGAGGCACCCTTTTTCCAAGTTTAGGAACTTTTCCAAGTTGTTGAAGATGGCGATGAACAGTTGTATGTTTTGAACTGTGAACCACTGCCAATTCCTCAACTGATAAAGCAGGATTTTCTTCAAGGGCTGCTTCAAGAAGCTTTTCATCAAACACAATTGGACGTCCGGTTCGATCTTCAGCTTCAAGGGTGTAATCTCCACCTCTGAATTTTGAAAACCATCTTCTGCAAGTTCTTTCATTCACACATTCCTCTCCATAAACTGAGTGAATGTTTCTAGCCGCTTCGGCTGCTGAGTTTTCTTTCTTGACATCATAAAGCATTATGTGCCTCAAATGATTCTTGGGTACTTCCATGTTAGCAGGGTTTTAATCAAACAAAATTTAATTTTATTGTTCTCTTAAATAAAATTTGATCAGTTTAAATGCATCTGAACATAAAAATAATGTTCAGCTGTATTAGACATTATAAAATACTATTTAAATTTCGTTCATTTTCAAAAAAAGTTAAAATTTGGACAGAACTTATGGGATGACCTATATATATATATATATATGTGTGTGTGTGTGTGTGAAACATTTCTCAGAGGAAAAGACAATATTTACAAATGTAAAAGACAATAGGAAAACTGTAATATTAGCCGATGCCTTTCGCCCAAAGTGGACTTTTTCAAGCCCAAAACGAAATATATATATATATATATATATATATATATATATATATATATATATATATATGTGTGTGTGTGTGTGTGTGTGTGTGTGTGTGTGTGTGTGTGTGTGTGTTTGGGTATGTAAATGCGTGTGTATGCTTGCGTGTGTTATTATTATTGTTGTTGTTGTTCACTTTAATTGATACAACAAACATTGTGAGACGATTAATTTCAATGATCGAATTTTTCAACTAAATAATAAATGTTATCAACCGTAGAGGAAATTCTGTCCGAATTTTTCCGAGTTCATATCGAAATTGAGGATTCTTGAAGCAATATCAATAAAAAAAAACTATGCATACATACATGTATAAGTTTCTATTATTTTTGGTCTTTTTTTGCAGGTGGATGCAGTTAATAATGTTTTAATAATAAATAAGAAAAAGCCAACTCTTAACAATATTAACTACGAACAAAGCCATAATGTGCTAACCGTATTCGGAAATTAAAAAAAAATCCCTACCACACACTAAGACATACACAGAACGCACACACTCAAGTAAGCTGAAAAATCGAATCATCCTTGATAATGGCTAAAGGTATAGCCGAAATCTCTCGGAAATATAAAACATTTAGACAGTTCTTAAACACCCTTTGTCCAGAAAATAAAACACATCTTCAGACACAAGAAAAATTAAACAAAAAAGCTTAACCGTAGTACCTTGTCTGTTGTTTTTAATGAAACATATATATATATATATATATATATATATATATATATATATGGTTGGGGTTAGGGAAAAAGAGAGAACGAATGCAGCAAAAGTTCCCTACGTAAACTTTGCAGAAAATCATGAAAATCATTTACGATTCTTAAAAGTTCTTTAATTATGGTTCAATCAGACAATTGTCATGCACTGTTGCCTTATATTTCTTCGCGAAATATAGAGAAATATCAAGAAAAGATACAAACGAGGAAAATAGGTTAAAAATCGAATTAAGGAAGCAAATAAAAGTGAGCACTCAAACAACTTTTCACTTTTTGCTAGCACCAAAAAGAAATCACTTTTGGACAAGGTAATTACTAGCTGAAGAAAACAGATTTATTACGGAAAATCCCTCACGAAAACAGTGCCTCTCTGCTGGACCGCTTATAACTTCTCAGTAGAAATGAAATATTCTTAGGAAAACGATTGTTTCTATTTGGTGAGATTCAAAGGAAATTTATTCCTGTCAATTGACGCGATGTCGGATAAATTTTTATTTCATCACATTTCTGAGACTGATTTATATGTTTGAAAAACGCTTTGTTAAAGCAATTTTTCCATAGAAATTATTTCACTCAATTATTTTTGCGGCAAGACGACAGACATCGAGAAATGCAAATATTCATTGTATAATTACTACGTTCTAGGTATAAAATCCTTTCCGCCTCTAAAGTTAGCATGTATTAGTCGAGAATTAATGGAATTAAAATCAATCAAATCTGAAGTGGAAACGTTTATTTTTTTATGATGGAAATATAATTTTGTTGGAGAATTGCAGAATTACCCAATACAAAATGCTGTTTTTGTTTTCTGAAATATGTTGCTACGATTGTATATGAATAAAATACGTTCTCAAAGAATATTGACAAATTATACATCGAATATAACAAAACAGACACTTTAGTTTTAATATGGCGTCAATTTAAAGACAGTAGGAAAATGTTATGGTTCTGAAAAAAAAAAACTTTGAATTTACATGAATAAAATATTTTGCCAAATAATCGTGAAGACTATAAAAAATACACAAATATCTATGCATATTTCTACATATTAGTATTTTCTTTATCTTCATGCACACACAAAAATACACATACAAACGCACTCACTCAAACACACATCGCCTATATAAGCATACATACATGCATATATACATACATACATATAAATATATATATATGTATGTATATATATATATATATATATATATATATATATATATATATATATATATATATATATATATATATATTCATAATATTATTTGGTAATCAGTATGTATTATTCCAAAGATGATATAGATCCAGAGAGAACAGAGCAAATGGTAATTATGTAAGCAGAGACTTTACGATGCCATGGTAATATTTATTTCGCAAAACCGATATTAGTTCTGCGAAATCAAATATTACCATGAGTTTCTAAAGTCTCCGTCTTCATAATTATATATATATATATATATATATTCTACACGCAAACCACTAATTATCTATCTATCTATCTATCTATCTATATATATATATATATATATATATATGTGAAAATATATAGAATATAGGAAAGGACTCTTATGTAGCGTGTTGGAATCATATTTTTAAATAAATAATTATATATATATATATATATATATATATATATATATATATATATATATATATATATACATTTGCAGCACTGCAAAAGTCTGACAGAACCCAGCTTTCTCCAGTTTGATTTTGAAATGTTTGCCTTTCTTCTCTTAGGTTGGTTGCCAGCCAGAACTCCTACCATTTACCCATACCTTGAGGCAAAGAGATGGAATCATACGTTTCCCAATAATATTCGTGGAACTAGAACTCAGATGTACAATTTGTTGATCCGAGCCGCTATCGTGCCTCCTAAAATTGCTCACTAATTGTTGTGATCAATTAAATGATTAAATAAATAACAAAACATCTGTTACTGATATACCATATATTAAACAGTAAGTACAACAGAAGAGTATTACACGACTAGTGAGTGTGTGTCGGTTGACCCAGCGTTCAATCTATTCGACTGCTCCCCCAAGGCCTTCTCTCCTACGAATCTTATAGTAGGGGGAAGAGTAACATACAGACTCTTTAGTGGGATGATACCACAACATTTACCAAGAAATATTGTTTTGATTAATGAGGCTACATCTAAATAAAATAAACCAGATACCCGATACAATTATGATACTGGATCTGATAAGGCACACATTATAATGGCTCGTCTTACTAATTTACTAAGAGATAATGTCTGGAGTATCTTATTAACAAATATATTAACTGTATCTACCTTTTATTTGAGGATAATATCACTGTTCCTGTTTATTTGAATTTGCTCTTATGCTCCATATTCATTTTAAATTAAAAAATAAAAAGTCATCCTTCCAGCAAGATGGAGCACATACACATGTTATTTTTAGGTAAGGATCTATCTCGAGGTGATTTTATCAAATACGAGTATTGGACGAATAGGTTCAGTAGAATAAACTCCGTATTCAAAGACCCACACACTGCTAGACTTCGCTTTAGTGATAATTACGGCTATATCAATTCAATATACGTTTTCGTACGGTCACCGAAGTTAAGCAACGTCGAGCTTGGCCAGTACCTAGATGAGTGACCGCTTGGTAATACCAGGTACTTTAAGATTGAATGTACTTGCGGTGTAACGGATAATGACTTGGAATTTTTAATTGAAAAGCCGAGTTTGAATACTGGATGTGTTCGATATATTTACTTTCACTCTAATACACATTGGGATACTATGAATTCACCTATTCTCCCCACCAGCTATGGGATAATCAGTAAGATTTGTATCATATCTTGTATTATGTAAAAAAATAATTCTAAAACAATTTTCTTTATTTAAATAGCCTGAAAAGTGTTTAGAATCCGTAGAAAATTAATCAATGAGAATAAGAAAACTTCATAGAACTTCATTTTTTAATGAATTTCACCCCAAGCAAGGGCAAAAATCCATTAAGACATACAGAGTTACAGGGTGTTGAATAATTAGGAATAGGAACTTTACTAATGAGTTAGAAGAGAAGAGACTAATCAGCTTGACAGTAAGACAATGATTGACAGTGCATTGAAATTTTTGCAGATTGAATTTTGTTGGAAATCATGGAAGGCAGAAGAGTGATCTACAAGAGAGATTTGTGAGAAAATAAACTATTAGGATAGAATTTGTGGTTAGGAAAGTGACTGAAGACTAAACGCCAGATCAGGACCGATACTATTGCTGAATATCAATTAGAATTTATCAATGATCTCAAGGTAAATAGCAAGAGTATCTGACTATATGTGGCAGCAATATTATAAGAATAGACGAATCGTAGACTTGTAGATATTTATGAAAGATTCTGGAAATTGTCTCGTACAACACAGTGGACCAACTTTCTTAGCAGCTCATCTAACATTACATATCGATACAGCCTTTCCACTTCATGTCACGTGAGAACGTTAGAGCGAGAAAGTGAAATAAACCCCCTTTCCTGGGGGTGTAGCATCAGCCATACTGATGAAAGTCAGGGTAGTGTCTCTCAGATGGTTAATGAAGTGAAATTGTCTTGAATAATCATATACTTGACTTACTTCTAAGTCACTCAAGTGAAATATTTTTCTTCTATAACCTGAGTCCATCAATAAATCTAGGTCAGGACACCCCAAGTCTTAATAAAAACTTGTGGCCTTTGAAAGTTTTCTTCCCTCTGCTAAGCATTCCTTCCCTAGTTCAATTCATGCAAACATATCAGGTAGATGACTTGCTCATTTTCTCCAGTGGCTCTTGCGCCTAACATGTCCTCTAAGATTTAAGTTTGCCAAGAACCTCTTTCTCATGATATGTCCAAGGAATTTCAGCTGTCAGTTCCTGATTCTGAGTATTTTCTTTTTGTTACCATTTTCATTAAAGCTTCCTCGTTGCTTAATGGCTCCATCCATAGAATTATAGGTTTCCTTCTTTCGAACAATATTTCTCTAAGTGATTTCTAGTCTTAACATAGCCATTAATGCTGACACGAATTGTTACGATGATGGACATCCGATTCGAAATTTTGGGTACATTCAAATTGAACTGAGGTTTCCTTTTAGATTAACTTTGTAACTTCGAAGGAGTCTTCCAACATAACGTTGCCTATCATGAATATTTCTTTACATTGGTAATTCCGAATACCAAATGATCCTCTATTCTTTGCATAAAGTCCAAACAACTTAACTGTGACATGCGTTGAATGGTTTACATTCAAAATTAAGCAATTACTAATTAAATGCGCGCACACATATATATATATATATATATGTATTTATTATAGTTCTTTTCATATAGACAAAAAAATTTATCTCTATGAAAAAATTATAATAAATAATTATTGCTTTACTCCCAGTATTGAGCTCTCTTTTGGATTAATACTGTGAACGTTAGAATTTATATATTATTTTTCTTTCTCATTACTCATTAAATATATATATATATATATATATATATATATATATATATATATATATATATATATATATATATATATTTTGGTTGGATAGATGTGAGTTTGTGACCCTGGGTTTCACGCTATAGAGATCGTCAGGCAAACCTTGTTTGTCTGACGATCGCTAAAACGTGAAACCCATCTATCCAACCAAATATGTTAGCTCTATCTCTGATATTGAGCGCTTTCTAATAAGTACCGCGCATATAATATATAAATAATTATACATACTTATATTTATTTATATTTATATACACATTTCATATATATATATATATATATATATATATATATATATAAATTTCATAAATTTCTCGATATTTTCACATCTGCTCAGTTACGTACCCTAACGTAAAAAAAGCAATTTTCTAAAGTAATATATTTTTATTTATCAATCCAACAGATTTCTTATCACTTTAAACATTATTTTTAGTGGATAGTCATATCTGAGTACACGCTCCATTTATTTACTTAGTAGTATATTTATTTATTTATTTTCGTCTACCGGCCTATGAAAAAAATGCGCTTCTAGACGGAGAGCGTACACAGTTATAAAGGGTGAGAGTGCTATTTGAGGACATATTCTTTTAAGTTCACTACACACTCAAATCATTGATAATTTTTTTAATTTTTTTATTTTAGATAACCCAGTCAGCGGAAGATGTTAACCCAAGAAATGAAAAGACATTCAGTCATTGTAGCTTTAGCTGCAAAACTTAGTGATTTAAAAATCAGTAACTTTATAAATGTTGCCAGTTCATTTGTTCATAAAGTTCGGTTCGAGCTAGAGGGATGTGATGGCAATGTTTTCCCTGTAACAAAAAGAAGAAAAAAGCATTCACAGCACTCTGATACCGTGAGAACACCAGAATTTATACGCAATGTTCAAAACATCATCGATGAAAACCTCGGAAGATCAATGAGTTCAATCGCCAAATAACTCAAGGTATCATAGTGGACTATCAAAACCGTGGTACATCACGACATTCGATGTAAGTCTTATGTAATGTGGAAAGGCCAATTCTTATCAAAACGGTTGCTGAACAAAGTGAAAAATCATCAGGAACATGGCATGCTTTGGTTTTTCTCTGACGAAAAAAACTTTAACCAAGATCAGAAAAAAAACAGACGAAATGACAGTTGGCTTTGTGCATCTCCTGAAACATCTGGCTACTGTGATGGTTTGAGGAGTTGTGAGCAGTGAAGGTCATGTCATGCCACCTTACATTTTCCCACAAGGTCGAAGGTTCAATGCTGCTGGAGACATTAATGTCCGTAAAACAGTTGTTAAGCCCTGGATAAATAAAGTATGCAATGGAAGGCAACATGTCTTTCAAAAAGTCTCTTCACCTTCTCACAAAGCCATTGTAACCCAAAATTGGTTATCAAAGATTTTTACGATCATGTGACCCCCTAACTCGCCAAATTTAAATTCTATGGACTATTTCGTGTGGAGCATCGTTGAAAGGGAGACTAATCGTCATCCTCATATTACCATAGCTTCATTGAAGGCCGCCATTGTCCAGGTGATGTGCAAAATAAATAGGGACCACTTAATTGCAGCTTGTGGGTGTTTTAGAGCCCGAATAAAAGTCATTGAAGCCAAAAGTGGTTTCATAGAAGAATTAGATAAAGAATTATCATGAAGGATATTTGTGTCAATTTGAATTAAATATATACATTGTTTGCTAAGATATTGCTGTTTATTTAACATACTAAAAATGTCCTCAAATAGCATTCACACCTTGTATATACGTTGCGTTTCTTTTTGCTTCTTTTTTCATCTGCCTTATAAAGTGTTGAAGCTTGAATAAGCATGGAATAATAATAATACAACACAAAATGTACGTAACAAAATGTATTGAAACAATGAAAAAAGGTACACAATATTTACAGGTAGTTTTGGTATATTCTTGGGAAGACTGTTCCTGCAGAATGGGCTGACTAAGTCGCAGTCGGGCAGAGTCTCTGGATTCGATCTCTTAATCTTCCGTCGTCTTCCGGTACCAACCCATATTTATATGGTCGGTACTCCACTTATGTAAATTAGGTGTATCATACACAACATAAAGGATATTACACTAGCAGTTAACATTTTCACTATTTTTGAAATTGTCTATCAGTGGTAGAGGTTCTAGTCAAAGCTGAATTGGCTAAACTTTTTTTTTTATTTCCATGGCTTTCTTTCAAATAAAAAAAATATGTCTTTCGTTTCTCTGGGACAACCGCCAATCTGGTAACTATTATTATTTAATTTTTGTATCAGGCTTTACATAAAAACCACGAGACAAGACCTGTTGCCTTAGATATCTCGAAAACATATTACATGGTTTGGCATGCTGACCTTCTCCACAAACTCAAAGGCTATACTCTCGCTGCTCGGATATATGACTTCATTTAAACGTTCTTAATTAATATTGTACTGGACTTCATTTGGAAAAGAAAAGTTTCAAGATCAGTTCGCATTAATACAGCAGTCCCACAGGTGCCAATCATTGGACCTACGCTGTTTCGTATTTTCAGCAACGATATTGCCGATGTTATCATTTCAAAAATAGGATTTTATGCTGATGACACAACTAATTATTCCTGTCCTAATAATAAATCCAGTATCGCCAACAAAGTAAAAGTAGCAGTTGCTTCCGAAAATCTTCACCAATCAGTTGAAATGGCTTGGGAGTTTTTGGTTTGGTTTATTTTGTTTTACGGCATATCAACCTCAATGGGTTATTTAATACCGACAACATTTTTAGGATAGATTTGTATGAATACAATATGTATTCCTTGGTTTATATTGGTTTGGTTTATTTTCTTTTACGGCATATCAACCTCAATGGGTTATTTAATGCCGACAAAAAATTTTTTATTGCTGGTAATATTTTATTTTGTCAAATATCTCTTTCTGGTAATACTTTGCCTTCAAAATTGTATTGCTGGTAATATTTTTCTTCAAAATGTATGGCTGGTAATAGTTAACCATTTACCCATTGCTGGAACCCTAACAGGTGCTATCACCCCGGGTCAGCGCGGACTTGTGAACACCAGCAATTAAGACGTGGTTCCATGCTCCTCAAAAGCTCCTGATCAGAGACATGCTGGACGTAGTTTATCGCCTTACACAGGACGCGGGTGTAGTTTAACGTCTTACCCAGGACGCTTGGGAGTTTTAATAGAGCCCAAATTAAATTGTATATCTGTTAATCTTCATAGGGAACAGATTTTACCTGCATTTGCATGTCCTATGTTATCGTTCTTTTAATTTATTTCCTTGGTTTTACGTTTACTCCGTGTTATATAGAAATAAAGTGTTGCCATTGACTCTTGTGCTTGAACGTAGATCGCAAGTGAACAAACACAGACGATCTCATTATTCATTAGGTAGATCACGTAACCACAGCGGAAACGCTTATATAAGTCGCGTGACGTATTCGCTATTTCTCCTCAATCTTTATAATGTTCGAATGGCTATTCTCTTCTCACTATACGAAGAACTATTACTACAGTTATAATTCTCTAAGACGTCTGAAACGAGTATTATTAATAGGCCTATTATAAGTGGTATCTGCTATTACAAAGTGTCCTACTACACTGACGAAGTATCAAACAAATATATGTTGTCATAGATAGAGTAGCAATAAAGGGTTATTTTGATGAGATAACACTATGTCTGCTAGATCTGCTGCTAAGAACGTTGGCTTATTTTATCGTGGTAGATATTGTTCTTATCACAAATCCATCTTGCCCATTTACGAATTCGCCTTTGTATTGAATATTGCTACCCTCTGGTCTGCTGCTGAGGCTATATATGTCGAGATTCTTGACAAAATTCTTAGAAGGGTCTGTGATGTTATACATCCTTACCTGGCAGCTCGACATCATTTACTTTCCTACGATCCTCACGTGGCTTCACTATGTCTTTTCTATAAATATTTTCATCTAAATTTTTTACTAACGATGAGCGTATTGCCACATCGACCGCATGAATTTTAGCTTGCTACTAGATTGGCTATTAGGTCTCATCGGTTTAATGCAAAACCTTATATATTAATAGTTTCTTTTCTCATATTTTTCACCTATAGTGACGTAAATGCAAACTCATTCGCCATTTCTGTTTTTTGAAACCCTTTCTTCTATAGCTATTTTCTTCTTCCCATATGTCTTCTCATTCTTTTCAGCACCCAGTAAAACGTGGTGTCTTAGTGGCATTATTGCCTTACTTGTTTTCTTATGATTAAAGAAAAATTACGCCATGTGTTATCACATTACCCAGTATATAAACAAATTAATCTAAGGCATATATCATATAAATATATTACTGCTTGTTTTCTTGAATTTATTTATATTTATATATTTTTACATTGAAATATCATGGAAATTCCAATTATATGTACTCAGTAAAGTGTCAAAGAGAATAGGACGATAATCTCACATCAGTGTAAGACTCTAATGTAATCCGTCACCATAATCAGCGCTCCTTATTTGACTATCGACTTAAGAAATCATCAGATCGAATTGTACTTTGAATATTACAAATAATATTTTTTTATATATAGAATGTGCCATGGCGTTCATTTTCATTTACAAATTAAATAACAAAAGTTATTCCAGAAACAATGATATTTATCAAAGTCAGATGTATAAACTAGATAAAATAAAATTGTACTTTCTTTGAAGATATCTATCGCCGAGCGGAGAAAATTGAATTCTTGTTCAAGTTTACATGTGAGCGCTTATATAACAGAATTTTTTGGTTAAAATAAAATTTGTTGTTAAATATATATATATATATATATATATATATATATATATATATATATATATATATATATATATAAATAAATAAGTGCGTAGGTATGCAGAAAATAGAAAAGAACACGTTGGGTGCATAATCCGGGGTTCCTTAGTATTTTTGTTTTTATTGTTAAGAAGACAGTGCTCCATACAGAAGTAGAGCTTATATTATAATAATATTTTTTGTTTAAAAATATGATTCCTTCGCTACATAAGAGTTCTCGTGTTTCAAAAACGAGAGCCGAATTCATCCAAATAATTATTAAAATTAAGTTGGATTGTGGTATTTAGTACCGTTTCGTCTTCAAGGGAAATTTTAGGAATCCTAAGCTTTCCTAAAATTTTGCTTGATGATGAAACGGGACTAAACACCACAATCCAACTTAATTTTAATAATTATTTGGATGATTTCGCTTCGTTTTTTGAAACATGAGAACTCTTATCTAAAGGAATCATATTTTAAACAAAAATATTATATATATATATATATATATATATATATATATATATATATATATATATACACACACACACGCACAAAGAGAGAGAGAGAGAGTGGATGTGTAAAATATAATTAAGTTATTCATCATCGAGTTTCGTCCTATATTGATATTCATCAACAGTGCGCTTCCCCTACCGGGAATAGAACCCAGACCGTTACGATATGACGCAAACGGCATTCTCATTTGAGAAACGAGTCACGGTGACGGTGGAGGGGAGAGTAATAAACCAAACTCGATATAGTACCGCTCTTCAAAAAATTCCGTCGTGTAACTCATCCAAATCCAATAGACTGTACCTCCACGAGTCATGTCTTCTATCCCCAAGCCGTTCAATCTAGAGCATTAGCAGCCGGTTCAAGCAAGGATATACAAGGCATAGAAATTATTAGGGGGAGTTGAATAATCATAATTATGTAATTCATCGAATCTAGATGAGTCCTCAACAGAATGCAGAAAGCACTGGACGGCCGTTTTTTCTTGTTGCTTGAACCGGCTTCTAATGCTCAGAATAGAGCGGCTTGGTAATAAAAGACGTGACTCCTAGAATCACAGTCAGTTTGTTTCAGTAAACATGGATGAGTCACACGACGGAAATTTCT
>CAHIKZ030000502.1:592500-632500 GCA_903632075.3 Acanthosepion pharaonis | reverse complement strand
TTCCACTTAATATCTACTGAAATCGTTAATCGGAGAAGGCGCAACAAATCACCTTCCTGAAGTCTAGCATCAACCATGCTGAGAGAAGTTAAAATGGGTTAACTCCAATTATTAAAAGAGAACAGTTTCATTTTTGTAAAGTTAAAATTAACACGGAATTCTTTTCCGTATTTAACAATATATATATATATATATATATATATATATATATATATATATATATATATATATGTGTGTGTGTGTGTGTATATATGCGTGTGTATATATGTATATATATATATATATAATTGCGAATTGCAATTAATGATTATATATATATATATATATATATAATGAATACAGATGATCCTTAAAATTCCATTAAGTTACAATATATTTTATGTGTATACAAATATACATATATTCAGACCGACAAAAAAACAAACTTCTATCTGAAGAGATGAATATTTGTATATTTATGAAATAAATTATAACCGAATGGATTTTTAAGGCTCGTTTTTAATCATTATTATTTTGCTTTTTTAGTTAAATTGAGCTCTTTTTGGATTAATATTCTCCTTCGAATTATCTCTAGTAATTATCAGGTGAATTGTATATATATATATATATATATATATATATATATATATATATATATATATATATATATATATATATTGAGTACAGATGATCCTTAAAATTCCATTAGATTATAATTTATTTTATGAATTCATTATATCTATATCTACATCTATATCTATATATATATATATATATATATATATATATATATCTATATATATATATATATATATATATATATATATATATATATATATATATATATATATATATATATATATATATATATAGTACAGATGATTCTTAAAATTACATTAGGTTATTATTTTATTTATTTTATGAACTCATTATATATATATATATATATATATACAGGATGGCATTGAAGTCACTACAATTTACTTACAAGAACAAAACAGTGCAGAAAATTATTATTAAAAATGGTTTTGGTTAATTCTGGTTAAGAACAGTAACATTCTATGGTAAACAATATTAAATTAATTACCGATATATTATTATAGGCATCTCTGTACTGATTTGATATTAATTAAGTTCGGTTATCCTATGAGATCCGTTGTTTCAACGTGATGTGGTCGTAAAGCATAGTTGGCAAAATGCTGAAGACAAGGTGAAACGAAACACAAGGAAAACTGAATGTCAATATGGTTAACAATTTGATTAGTTGATTTTACACATATTTTGTATAGGGCTCCATGTAAGGATCGAACACTTTAATCAGTAGTAATAGTAGAAATTGTCAGTTTTAAAGAAACTTGTAGCGACAGACATGTGGTTATTCCGAGAAATTTTGAGAACATTAAAAACTGTTTATACGAAGAACAATAAAGTTTAATTAAAATAGGAACGATAATGAAACTAATACATACAAATAGAAAGAAACAGCGGAAAGAGTGCCTGGTGTTTTAACACTCACAAGTCAGGAAGAGCAGGTGGAAATAACGAGCAACCTAATAAATGTGTTTGAGTGAATTTGATTAAGACTACTGAAAAAGATGGGCGTTATTTCCACTATTTATACTCAGACTATTGTCCTCATCGTTGTTGTTGTTGTTGTTATCACAACATTTTGGCTGTTGTGCCCTCCGGTTTTCTTACAGGCAATTCGGAACAAAACTCCGAGAGCAGACTGTCCTTGCTCCACTGCTTATGTCTAGGAATACACCCTTTCTTTAGTAAGAGGAGTTTGCCCAGGGGATTTTTTTGCAGATACCAATTCACATTGTATTCTACATATTTTGTCCTTCTTGACTCCCTCAGTTCCAACATTTTCAAAGATCTGAGCGGTGGTCTAAAGTGTATATTTCGCTATAACTTACATAAAAGCCTTTTCTTTTGCTTCGAGTTTTCATCAGCCTTCATTATTGTTTGATGATCTCTGCAAAGCTCCATTGATATCTCCAATGAGGACATTCACTTATTTTGTTATTTTCTGTTTTTCAGCAGTTGTTAGATCCTTCTATTTACCAGTGTCTCAAAATATATTATGGAGAAGAAATAATTTTTATGTAATTTAATTATTAAATGTAGATTTTAGATGTCTTACGCTGATATTAGTTTAATCTGAATACTAACTTCAGTCAGTCTATTTTTGTAAACTCAAAAAATAAACCTTATAAACAACAGAAAATTTAATTAAATATTTTACTATGTAGATATTTACTTGACCCCCCCGCCCACTGAGTCAGGTTGTGACACAAGGTCAGTTTTTAACGTGGGGACCCAAATGTTTTCACTCGGGCCGCTGGTCCAGGCTGGTCGTAACTGGTCATATCCAAGATGGTCAGAGCTGCTCTAAGCTAGTCATAGCTGGTCTTGGCTTGTCCTAGCCGTGATACTACCAGCGCAGGTATTGATCCCTACACCAGGTAAGTGCATTTACTTGAACCCCCACTGAGTCAGGTTGTGACACAAGGTCAGTTTTTAACGTGGGGACCCGAATGTGTTCACTCGGGCCGCTGGTCATAGCTTGTCCAAACTGGTCAGAGCTCGTCTAAGCTAGTCATAGCTGGTCTTGGCTTGTCCTACCTGGCCCAGGCCGGAGCCGGTCCAAGCTAATTGTAGCCGTGATACTACCAGCGCAGGGACGGATCCCTACACCAGGTAAGTGTATTTACTTCACCCCCCCCACTGAGTCAGGTTGTGACACAAGGTCAGTTTTTAACCTGGTGACCCGAATGTTTTCACTCGGGCCGCTTGTCCAAGCTGGTCAGAGCTGGTCTAAGCTAGTCGTAGCCGTGATACTACCAGCGTAGGGACAGATCCCTACACCAGGTAAGTATCAAATATTTTACTATGTATGGACATAAACGAGTTCATATTTGACAAATATTGGTTCAGATCTTTTTGAGTTATTGGGGTTTATTTGATTTGCATAATAACTTCAGACAGGCTGTAGTTATTGTTTTATTTAGTACTGTTCAGTTATTTAGCAATGTTTTAGTAATAATTAACCCGTTATTGCTCGTCCGTTTCCCCTGTGTGCAAGCACAAACTGTCCGACTCATGGATTGAACTCACAACCACTATGCTCAAAAATCACAATACCATTGTCTTGAATACTTAACCTGGCTACTGATTAGATCGCAACTTTGCTGTTGTTATGCTTTGATTGCTGGTATTTCTGCTATCGTTGAAGACCTAGTGTCATTTGTCTTCCTTACTTTATTAGCAGATACCCTATTGTATTTATTTCTATGATAAGCCTAATAAAGAGATTCTCACTGTCTTTTCATATGCGTTGATTCTTTCAGGCGTCTAACTCTCTAGAGCTTTTCCTTGTCCATAAATTTATTTAGAATAGCATTTCCTTGTCTCAAAAGTTATTTAGAATAACAAGAAGAAGGATGTTGTGGAGAGCCATTGTTACATTATTAAAGGATATGTTACAGAAGAAGAATAGTTTTATTTTTTAATATATTCATTATTCCTTTTCGATGTTACTTAAAGAAACCTTTCTGGGGAATAATTTTTTGTTGATTGGCATTCTTGAGAATTTCCTCAAACTGTGATTGTAGGCAGAAACGAAAAATATTGTTTTTTAAAAAAGTCATTTTATAAATTTTCATAATATTGATACATTGTCAATTCGATCTCTGAATTTTACAGAGTTATCTGCACCTAGCCTTTCTTTACAATTGTCTTCCCTTAAAAATGTGATTATATCATTAATATCTGCATATTCTTTTACATTTCTTATTTTCTGTAACTTTTTGTTCTTTAATTTAAAATATGGCATTACATTTTAAAAAATTATACATTTAAGTTTGTTTTTAACGACGAAAAATATTTTAGAAAAAAGTGAAAAAATGTATTCCTTGTATAAAATATTTTCTTGGAATAAAACCTATAGGAACGGATATATATATATATATATATATATATATATATATATATATATATATATATATATATATATATATATATATATATATATCCTAATATCCTAATAATATAAAATATTTAAACTGATCCATAAAAAGAGAGCTCAATGTATTTATTCTAACAGAGCATTTAAATTACATACAATAGGAATTAGAATTACCTCATAATGATTATCATTTCACCTTAGCACGTTAATGAATTTTATCTTATTAACTTGACCGGTTTGAAAAACTATAGAAGTTAATCATAACTTGTTAGGCTGAAATGATCTTAACTATGAGGTAATTTTAATTTGAATGTAACATCTCTCTCTCTCTCTCTCTCTCTCTCTCTCTCTCTCTCTCTCTCTCTCTGTATATATATATATATATATCAAGAAGAAAAAGTTGACTGCTAAGTTTTTTTTCTTAATGCATATCATACTGCTCTGTATATAAATACATTGAGTTCTTTACATGGATGTATTTTTTAATATTTTGTATTGAAAGACCTACTTGAATTATCCTTAACAATTACGGATATATATATATATATATATATATATATATATATATATATATATGTGTGTGTGTGTGTGTGTGTGTTTGTGTGTGTTTGTGTGTGTGTGAGTGTGTGTGTGTGTTTATCCGACTGTTTTTTTGACATTAGCACATGGTGTTATCACAGTTTTAAACTGAGCCTTTGTAAACAAACATCTAAATGCCGACGCGTCTGTAAATGTCAGGTATCGATTTTAAACTGTATCGATATTATGAACACGGATTTCCGTTTGAAAGTTATAACAAATCAATATTTTTTTTCGATTCTGACAATTGTCGCTTCATAAGGAAGGTCTAAAAATGCTAACATGCAAACAATATTTCTCCCCCAAAAGTGTCCTATATTTTTTTTACAAAACCTGGAGCAGTTTTCTTAATTAGTGTGTCTTTTTCAATGCACTAATGATAAATATTAGCATAAACAGATTTATCATATTGATCGATTGCTATATTTTGAAAAATTCCGGTCAAAATCATGCTATGAACTATGTTTATTGTTGTGGGGATATTTGTGTTCTGTCTGTCTGTCTTTCTCTCTCCCCCTCTCACACTCCCCTTCCTCTCTATCTCCCTCTCTCTTCCCCTCTCCTTCATTCTATCTCCCCCTCCCCTCCCCTTCTTTCTCTTTCTCAGGTGTGCGCACTCAGACGTGTTTGTGTAAGGGGTATGAGGCGTTCTTGAAGAAAATATCTAGCTAGATTTGTCTGCGATCAGACCCAGTCTGTTGGTGTGCAAGAGGCTAAAAGTCTTCTTAATTGGCATCCATCTTCATCAATATCATGAATCTGTCTCGGGTGGAAATGACGGCAGATTAGGTTGGGTAAATGTAATGAGATTTCGTCTGATGTTCACTAAATCTTCTGTAAAAGATTTTGACATCCGATCTCGTCACGGAAGTAGACGATTTTATCGCTGGCTTCGGGTACGTATAATCGCAGTTGGCGATTTTATGTCATTGTGACCCTATATTTCAGTGTAGAAAAATGCTCTCAACCCGTTCTCCCTGTCTCTCTGTCTCTATTTTTGTCCCCTCTTTCTCTACTTATACATCTCTCTCATTCTATCTATATATATATATATATATATATATATATATATATATATATATATATATATTTATCCCTCTCCCTTCAACCGGTTTTGTGTATGTTTGTAAGTCTTCTATTTTCTTTATTTTAGCCGCCGGAAATGAAATTATGAAAAAAAGAAGGAAAATAACAAAAGAAATGGAAAAAGAAAATGAGAAAGAAGGAGAAAGGCAGAGAAGGATAGCGATGGAAAAAAAACTGAAAATAAAGAATTAATTAAACAAAGAAATATAAATAAAAACAAAAAGTAAAGAAAACCACAAAATATGAAGAAAAAAAAAGAGTAAAATAAAATAAAAGAACATTGGTTAAAAAGAAAAAAGTAAAAGAAAAACAGAAAACAGAAAAATAAAAAACTGAATTTTAAACAAGAAAGAAAGAAAATTTAAAGAAAAGGAATGCGAGAAGGAAAAGGGAAAGTGAAAGAACAGCGAAGAAAGAAAAGCGATAAATTAGCGATAAAAATATAAGAAAAAAGACTAAAAATAAAATAATAAAACAAAGAATACTAAAGTGAATAAAATTAAAAGCATTAAATAAGAAAAAGCAAAAAACATGAACAAAAAACCCCCCAAAACAAGTGAAACGAATGAAAAGTATATAGGTTAAAATAAAAAGTAGAAGCAAGAGAGAAAGTATTACTAAAACGAAACTCAAAAAGGAAAATGAAACAAACAAAAATTAAGAGAGAAACAATATTTAATTATAAAATTATAACATAAATATGTTATAACAGCACTACAAAAATAGCCATTTTATTTCAACACTTCCGGTGTCTTATTTGATGGTGCTGATTGCGAAATAAAGCGTTTTACACACACACACACACACACACACACACACACACACACACACACACACACACACACACACACATATATATATATATATATATATATATATATGAAGAAATATAGTCTTAAGGTGTGCTATATTTATGAGATAAAGTGCTCAATATAGAGATAGAGCGTGTGTAAATATAAAAGTGAACATAGAAGTCAACACTTAGAGGCGACAGTCTGTTTCATGCTATATGCAATCGACAGGCACACATACACACACACACATATATATATATATATATATATATATATATATATATATGTGTGTGTGTGTGTGTGTATGTGTGTGTGTATGTGTGTGTGTATTGCTTTATTCTACAAATCAACACAATCACATGACAGGACGCCAGAAGAGTTGAAACAAAATGGCTATTTTTGGAGAGATGTTATAACATAGATATGCCATAATTTTTGAATAATTAATATTTGCTCTACCCTGTATTGAGCAGTGTTTTAAGAATAATGTTTTTGGATACTGGAATTTTATTCCATCTACCACAAATCCTATACTTTGAAAGAAAGAATAATTTAATAAAGAGAAAAGAAAGAGAAAACTAGAAAAAATGATTCGTAAAAAAACCTTGAAAACCTACTTAAACAGGAAAGATAAGAGTGAGGATATTAATGAAGGAATAAAGAGATTAGAAAAGATCTCATTGAAGGAAATAAACGGAAACAAGGAAATGATAGAAAAAATAATTGATTTCTTTGAAACTGTGAAGGAGAAGTGAAATTAAAACTCAAAGATTAATGAAATAAGAAAAAAAAATTTAAAAAAAACGTCAGAAAAGTGGGTGTGAAAGAATAAATTGAAAAAGTCCACAACAAAAAAATGATGAAAAAATGCCTCCAAATCTAATCTTCTCCCAGTTAATCAACTTAGAGACCGCTCTCTGCCTTTCAAGTCACAGGCTGATGCCAACCTACAAGAAAGTGACTCATTGCGCCTTTTAACGCTAACATTCTCAGCTGACATGACGTGTAAAGACTATATTGAATCCATTGCAAGGTCAGCTGCTATGAAACTATATTCACTGTGTCTCCGGAATATATCTTACCTATCTATAAGCCAACCATGCGTCCATGCTTAGAATATTACTGTCATATATGGTCTGGTTTTCCTGCACCTTGATAATATCCAAATAAAAATCAGCAATATTATTAGTCCTATATGGTGTCTCAGTCACTTTCACACCGTTGTAAGTATACCTCTCTGTATATTCTCCGTAAATACTTTCATAGTAATTGTTCAGATGATCCTAGACTGTATGGATTTCAGCCCAATACTAGACTGGCGTCGAGATATCAATTTACAGTTGAGCTGGCGTGATGTAGCCGTAAGTTCTATGCTAACAATTTCTTTTCTCGCACTTCCCTCTTGAAGAAAGGAAGAAAAGAAAGGAAAAGAAAAAGCGAGATTATATTCATATTTAAATGGACGTTCAAATTTATAATTATACGGCCCAATGATTCCGAAAATGAAAATGCCCACCAAACAGTGACCTTTTGTGGATGCAGTGACTTTCAACAATCTTCCTTGGGTTTTCCTCCGCCCAAATGCGAAAATTCTGCTTATTAACGAATCCACCAATTGTAATATCGGTTGGTCGATTTTGTTGACGAAAAAATCGCCAAGTTCCCGAATTGCATTTCTGTTTGAACGTCTATTTTCGTAATAGGCTTCGATAAATTTAACACGATTGATTGTTAATATTTCCATTGTTGAAATTACCAAAAACTAAAGTTGTTAAATCTGAAAGAAAAAGAAAAATAGACACTTAAACTTAATTCACATTTAAAATTGGTCCAAGTTATTGGAACACGCTATATTCTAGATAAATATTATATTTTTAAAAAAATAATTTCGATATTTTCTTTTATAATAATTCTGCAACCGTTAATTACTTTTCGATCACCCTACTAAAATAAATGCTTATTAGAACGTAAAGGTTTATTTTCTTAATGATAGCAACAACTAACTAAAGATTTAACATTAAATTTGTTTAGTTTAACTCAGATATAAACAGACGTCAGTAATTTGAATAAAATTTATTTCGAAGTCTCAGTTTGATGGCCGAGTTGCGTGTTTGAAGCATTAAAATGTATGATAATGTTGTTTTGACGCATAAACAAAAACTTAATTACTTCACAACTATGGAAATGATTGGCAAGCAGTAACTAAGAAGGAATTCGTGCTTGACTACCGCTTACATCGCACACAGTCCAGGAGATAGACAATGACTTGAGAATAAACTATTGACTAATTAGAATTGAAAAACACACGTTCATTTCTAATAATTAGGATGACAGTAAATTCAATGAAAATTCCTGAATTTAAGTACGGCTCTTTACTGACACAGAGATCACATCAATTTACACTTGAGCTGACTAGATGTAGCTGTAAATTCTATGCTAACAGTTTCTTCCCTTCTACGTCTCCCTTCCGGTTCCATGTTTTCCAGACAATCTGCAAAAATTTAAATGCAATATCAATCGCTATCTATTGTCCTCATGATTACTCTCTTTTCTTACAGCTCATTATTAATGAATCTGTTTCTAATTCTTCCGCACCCTGTAACCACTTGTATTTTAGAGGCTCTACTGCCTTACTTGGGGTGATACTGATTTTTATAAAAAAAACAAAAAAAGAAGAATACCAGTTAATAATTTTAATAATATAACCACTCTTATTATTATCGTAGATCACACTTCGGTAAGCAAGTATAGTTTGGTTGGCGGAATCTATTACGCAACAAAGCTGAATTCTTCTCTCTCGGCCGGGTGATCGATAGCCTGTTCATTTACTTCGAAAATAAAAGGAAAACTTCAGCAAAAAGCGATTTTGACTTACTACTTTATTAAACAGGTTGAGGTGTATTAACTAGTCCGTGGGGTAGCTCTATCACACCCTGCTGGTGAGCAAGTTCCCCGAGAAAAAAATACCAACGTCTGATTTCTTCGACGTGTAAAAACTTACAAAATGTTTTTGGTAGCGAAATCTTGTATAGCCCCCACCCCTTGTTCTTTTGGTCTCTTGGGTGACGGTCTCTTGGGTGACGGTCTTGATTCACTTACATGTTTCATTCTCCTCTCTGCCATTTTCCGCTGGGACGATTCCTAGTTGTCTACCTCTCTTCTCTCTTTTCTTTCTTCTCTCGGCCGCGTGATCACCAATTGTTTGTTTGTTTTTTGTTTTTTTTTCAGGATTGAAAAGAGAACCTCCACAAAACGGACTTTTAAACTTATCTATTTTATTAACAAGACGACGTGTGCCATTTCTAACTAGCCCGTCGGCTCGCTCTAGCCCATCCCAATGGGGAGCAGTTTCCGCACACAAAATTAACACGTCTGCATTCCTCGATGCGTAAAACTTAACTCTTCGAAAACACTTTCAAACTCTAATATTCCCACGTTCGGCTCAGCCAGTCAAAATCGAAATACCTATTTTGTCTACAGAAGGTCTGAGCCAAATGCAGTGCCACTAAAAATAACTAATATCCAGAAATTCATACACAAATGTCCATAAGGAGACATGGCACAGTGGATAAAGATAGATCCAGTGACAGGACCCAAAAAGTGTGAGTTCAATACCCAGTTAAGGCAGTTAAGAAATTGGAGAAGGGAGTTCACAGGAGATAACTGAAAACTGGCACCCATTAATCATGGCACGTGGAACTAGAACAGTCTACCCCAGTGAGCGAAATAAAGGATTCAACATTCCAACCAACTGAAGAAGGCCGGAGTGTTCAACGGCCGAAACCTGATAATAAATATGGCAACAAAGATAAGGGCAATATTCCGAATAATGTAAATAATGTAAAACTATTATTTAACATTCCTTACCTAACCATCAAAAATGTATTATGAATTTTATTTCAACTACGTTTTATTTAACACAGATGAAGTATTAACAATATATCAATTATAGTGAACCGATTGTTCAGTGAGGCCTAAGGTGTACTTGTTAAAATATTGTGCTAAGTTAGCATCACTAGTTAATTTGGTTCATCGCAATAAATTAACTGCTTTATCCAAGTTGATGTCTTCTTTCTAGATGTGTGCCCGGTAAACCGGACTACGACCAAATTTTCGTAAAACACCTGCTTGATATGGATACAGGTTATGAAAAGAGCAAGTTATCGCCTTTCTCTCGGTTATCTGTGCCCCCTTTCAAGATGGCAGTTAATGGCAGAAAATCTCATCAGGTATGAAGAGGAAAATGGAACCAGCAGATATGTTCTATAGAATAATATTGAAAATTACATGGACGGGGCGAGTAAGACATAAGGAAGTCTTAAAGAAAATGGCATCAGAAAGATGACATATAATCAGAATCAGGAAAAGACAGGTAAAATTACTAGGACACATCTTGAGAAACGGAGACTTGGAAAAATCAACTTTCATGGAGGTTACTGAGGGTGAGATAGAGGAAGGCGACGAGCAATTTACCTGATGTGCTTGTGCGTATGGATAGCGGATGGGAGGGGACAAGAGTCTTAGCAAATGGAGACAAAAAGATAGGTTTTTGTGGAGATCCATGATCGACCACGCCCTGAAGAGGCGTGGAAGGGAGAAGACGAATAACGCTATTATGTATGCTTTTTTACGCAAAGTTCCGAAAAAGATAGAAAAAGTAAGTAAAAAATCAAGCTGTAAAAATAATTGTTCCTATCATCATTCCTACGTTTAAAAATCACTGATCAGGAAAATCAAATCAAATAGTTGAATACACGAAGATTGATGTACAAACTTCATTTCACCAAGAAATGTCGTGCTACCATCGAAGGCTCAAATGGATCAAGAATAAGTTCGGTAGTTACAGGTGCAACCTACCTTCACAAGTTGAAAGCCGATATGGTGGAATAGTTTGTGGCGATATTTTACATTGGCCAATGAAATATTCAAGATGTCGTTAAGATGACAGCTACGATATACAATCCTTTACTGAAAGTAAACGTGGAACTGTGAATCAAAAAGAAACCAAAAGCTATTTTAATTCATTTCCTCACGACAATGAACCATCGAATAAAGTGAATAAAAATAAAGAATACTTGAATAAAGAAACTCCTTTGATAAAATGGCCATCTGGTTGCCTGAAATAGTCGCAATAAAATCTAGGACTGTGAAAAAGAATGTTTACATTGGAAGTCAGAAATTTAGCAGCAGAGATAAACTTTGAAATGCCATAGTCGATGTCTTGCAGACTGTCTTTTTAATTACCTCAGTTAATAAAATCAATGGAAGATATATTTCCAAACTATTTATGGAACCTAAAGCGTACATTTTATTCATTGTTTCTTCTTTACTTTTCATTGTTTTCAGTTTAATTCCAAAGTATTTGTTTTGTAAAATGTACGCACATTCCATAATTATAAATTAAAAAAAAATACTTTTTTAAAGATTCATTAATGTGGTTAAAATTAAAAATTTGGATAATCCGGTAAAATTCACAAAACATTTGCCAAGCTTTAAGAGAGGCCTATTTCTAACTATAATCTATACGTATTTGGTGAACTGGTCTCCACGTTTATAAAGCAAATAGTAGAGAGTGAATATATATTACATATACTCAATTAACTGAGGCATGTTCCACAATTCTACTTTGAAACTCTTTGTCTACAGATTCAATTATAAATCTGATCAGATCTATAGACTCAAGTATAAAACCGATTTACTTTTGCTTTAGTCCGAAGTTAATATATATATAATTCCCATTGAAAAATATATAGCCTCATGTATAAACAAAACTGATTTCGACATTGAAAGAAAATAAGAAGGATCTCACGTAGAATACAAAGAATCAAACCAAAACTTATTAGGCACAGCTGATAGAATTTAAAGCATCATATCCATGCTTAGTCTTGACCATTTCTTGTCTTGATAAAAGGCTAGTTTTCGCTTTCATACACATGTTTATTCTGCAGACATTTTCTTCTACTATGTGCAATGAGGTCTTCAGGACATCATTTCCTGTCATTTTGTATTTTTGCTATCTCTCTTAAATATTGTTCTTGAACACAAGTTCATTATAAAGTTCAGGTCTTGTTTTCGTCTTTACGTTCAACAGATCCTGAGTGTGTCAAATTGTCTAAGCCTTCTTTCCTCTTAAGTATTGTAAGTTTTCTCTTTCAGATGGTAAGTATAATTTTTTCTTTTTGTTTCATTTTTTTCTAAAACTTCCTCGTTACTCACATGTTCAGTATTCTTTAAAATCATATTCCTGTTACTTGTAAGTTATTGTCAAAATTGTCCAGCATTCGCTGTCATATAGGAGGATTATTAGTACATAACAGTTCAGTAATATTTTTTTTTTTTCGTTTCGGATGAAATTTTCCTGTTACTTAATATTTTGCTTATATTTTAGAAAGCATCTTTCGGCTCCACTTTCCATCCTCTCTTTAAAAACTTCCCAGATATTTTATTTTTTGTACTTGGTGAGTTTTGTTATCTCCACTATGTAATTTGTATGTTTAGTGGCCCCCCTTTTCTGACAACTCTATACTCTATCGTCTTGTAATTGATGTTTACTGCTGCTTGTTTTCTTTCACTATTTTCTGTGGGATTTCCTTTAGTTTCCTTTCTATGTCTGCTATCAACACTGTGACATCTACATATCTAATGATGTTAAGATTATGACCGCTATGAATGCTAATAGAACTTCTAGGTCTCTCGGAATCGCATCAATGTATAGTTAGAATAAGTCTGGCGAGAAGACACACACTTGTCTTACAACTCTTTCTATTTTTGCATATTTAATGAATTCATTTTCTATCCGTATGCTGGTGGCTTGCTCCCAGGATATCCTCTGTATTATTGTAATATCCTCCCCAAATATGTTGCGGTTATCTAACGGTAGCAATAATTATTTGTGGTGTAGTTTATCAAACGATTTTGGTACCGACTATGGCGATAAACTACATCTGCGTCCTTGGTAAGACGATAAACTATGTCTAACAGCTAGGACTCTGATCATGAGGTTTTCCTGAGAGTGGAACCACCTCTTGATTGCTGGTGTTCCCAGGTCTACACTAACCCGGAGTGGTAGCACCTGTTAGGGTCCCAGCTCTAGGCAAATATTTGACCCCTAAACTCAGGTCAAAACGTTATGAAAGTGTAATAATAGGTTTTAATAACAAAAATACTATTACCCAGCAATAATTTTTTGAAGAAAAATTATTACCAGCAATATATTCTTTTTTTTTAAATATTACCAGCTATACATTTTTGAAAACAAGAAGAATGGAGTAAACATCAATTGCAATATAGAATTGTCAAAATATAGTTGTCAGAAAAATGGACCACCAAGCATACAAATGTTTGGTGGTCCCTTTTTTTTTTGACAACTCTATTCTGGCAATTTTATATTGCAATTGACGTTTACTCTTTTCTTGTTGTTTTCTTTCATTATTTTCTATGAGATTTTCTTTAGTTTTGTTTCTGTTTCTGCTATCAACACTGTGTCATCTTCATATCTAATGTTGTTGAGATTATGACCGCTATGAATACTGGTAGGACTTCTAGGTCTCTCGGAATGTTTAGTTAGAATAAATCAGTTGAGAAGACACACACTTTTCTTACACCTCTTTCTATTTTTGCATATATACTGATTTCATTTTCTATTCGTATGTTGGTGATCTGCTCCCGCTATATGATCTGGATTATTGCAATATCCTTCCCAAATATGTTGCGATTATCTAGCTGTGGCGTATTTTGGTCCTGAGTATGACGATAAACTACATCCGCTTCCGGAGTAAGACGATAAACTACGTTCAACAGCTAGGCCTCTGATCAGGAGGTTTTCAGGAGTGTGGAACCACATCTTAATTGCTGGTGTTCCCAGGTCCACACTGACCCGGGGTGGAAGCATCTGTTATGGTCCCAGCTATGGGCAAATAGTTGACCCTTAAACTGGGATCGAAACATTATGAAAGCGTAAAAATATGTTTTAATACCAGAAATTATTTGTAAAAATATTATTACCAGCAATAAATTTTTGAAGAAAAATTGTTACCAGCAATACATTTTGGGAAAAAATTATTACCAGAAATAGATTTTCTGATGGAAAAAATATTAACAGAAATAGATTTTTGAAAAAAAAAATACCAGAAATAAAAATTTTCGGCATTAGATAACATATTGATGTTGATATGCCGTAAAACAAAACAAATCATACCAAAGCAATCAAACAATGTGACTAATTGTTGGATTCTCATAGATCAAGTGAAATCTGTAATCCATCATACACTTTGTTGGATTAAAAGGTCTTCAGTTTTTCTTCAGTTGAAACTACAGTGGAATTTTCTCTGTTAACAGCATTCTATCAAATGCTAAACATTATTGGGTTATCGATTTCACTAACCAGTCATCAAAAAGAAGAGCCGGGCTAAATATTACTACATGCTGAGGATAAAAGAAAGGATGTTACTATAAAAATCTTTTCCAAGTAATTTTGCCATAAATATATATCCTAAATTATTTTAGGTTATGTTGGATAATGATATCTAAACTGTGAATATGGAACAACTCCAATCGTCAGAATGAAAACTTACCAAACATCAGTGAGTCATTCACATTTTCTAAGCGCGGATGACATTCGAAGTACTTACAAGGGATTTTTTTTACAATATATATACATAAAAAAGGAAAATAATCTGCTTTTATATTGTTTATCGGAATTAGCACGAATGTGCACCCCACACTTAGAAATATCACACTCGATTTGGGGCGATCGCAAAGGCCATCCAAAACGCATTGGAATGGAAGGGCGTCGTTCTTGGAGAATTTGGTGTAAATCTTAGTAAGAATAAATTAGTATTATTTTGTGGTGAATTAATATTTTGGCGTGAATTACCAGAAAAGATTCCCCAATGAGAATCAAGCTCAATACTCAATATTCAACCAGAGTATGTTCTATTTTTTAAAAGACGCTTCACACTGTACAACGCCTAAATGCCACTTGTGGTAGAGGGTTACAGAGTAAGAGATGCAGTTTATGAGGATATGTCTAGAAGATAAGTTTAATCCAGAAGAGGTTAATATTGTAATGCTCGGGGAATCATCTTCTTGGGTATCGTGAGAAAAGATGTCCCAGGGGATCTTACGTCTCCACAAACGCATACGAAGTTAATGAGTGTGGTTCGTGGTTCGCTACAAGGTGCATGGGACGGTGGGTCTTAGGTGTGAAGGAATGTATTTCGTGTAAACACTTTACATGGAAATAGTAATAGCATCGAGAGGCTTGCTACTTTTAGTCTGCGTGAAAGGGGTTGTAGAGTGGGAAATACTTCGTATATCCACAAAGACGCCAAAGCGCTTTAGGACTCTATCGGTAGTGGAAAAAAAGAGGCATTTTCTGTCTGATCTGGTTCTTCTTAATCTAGAAGACGGCAGTAAAAGAAAGGGACCATTTTTCCAGCTTCTTTGTTGTTTTCAATGGAATTCGAAGCGAATAAAGGCAGTTTGCTATAAATGTTTAGCATGCTGAATGTTATACATGAAGACTAGATTTGGTTAAACGAAAGGACGTGTTTCGTGTGAACACTTTCCATGTAAATAGCGAGAGAGCTGCAAAAGGTTTTACTATAAAAAAAACTGTTGCAAATGATTTTATCTTACAAATATATTACACACAATTTTAATTAAAGCTGGATGATTTTAGCACGTCAAGAGTTACTGGGTTATTTATTGCTGAATTTTGTATGGGGGATCCTGTAAAGATCGACTTCACAATTAAGTTAAAATGGACGACCTCTTCATCAATTTTTTCTATTAAAAATCCTCGTTTGTGGAACTCCCTTCCGGCTACATGCTTTCCGGCCAACTTTAATCTTTAAATGCAATGTCAATCGTCATTTACTGTCTTGCTGGTTATTCTGCTTTTATTGTTCTCGCTACTTGTTACTGTTTTCTAATTATTCCACACCCAGTAACCCATTGTGTCTTAGTGGTAAATTGCTTAGGTAAATTCGATAAAACAAATATGCTTGTTTAAACACTCATGTTTTTTTTTTACAAACAGCGAAATTAATATCTACTAGCTGAGATCTTAATTTTTTTTTATAAAAAGCGTGTGCCTATAGGCAGAAATAAAACCGTTAATCATTTTTTTCCTTGAATTCTAAATGTATCTCCATTTAGAAATTAGGTTTTCATTCAAGTTCAAACAGTTCAATAACTGCCTAATTAGAGCCAGGAATAATAAGCAGTTCATATTTTTCGGTTATTATTACTCTAAGTTACTCTTACTTAACAGGATGGCAGCACAAAATGATATTTTCTGAAAGCAGTTGTACGAATGTATGCTCATGAATCATTTATGTTTTTTCAGTAGTTTCTTCAGAAAAATAATTTTCTGCAGGGATCCAAATAGCCAAGTGTAAGGAGAAAATCTTTGTCCTTTCCACCTTTTGCCTAATTCTTTAAACACTTGATTTCTTATTTGTAGCTTATTAAGAACACTGAAATTATTAAGAAAACGGACCTAATCAGAAGAAATGTCTGCCTACGGCATTTAGGATTGAATTGTAACAGTTTTGAGGTGCGATGTGCGAGCCAGGAAATGGCGGATATGATTATCACGGAGAGAGATGTGATGCATTTTTGTGCCGCTCCTGAGTCTCGTCTTTTACACATAACCCATTCTGAGCTCCATAGAATATATCTTTGTTTCCCGCTGTTCAAAACTCTCTTTTTCATCTATCTAACTTACCATTAACTGCAAAACGACTGAAAATATAGCCATCAGAATGAGTAAAACTGAACACTCATAGGGGATATTGAGATTAAAAGACATTGGTTTGGTTTGTTTTACGGCATATCAACCTCAATGGGTTATTTAATGTCGACAATATTTTTATTGCAGGTAATATTTTTTCTAAAAATTCATTGACGGTATTTTATCCCAGAAATGAATTCATAGTATTAAAAAAAATATTGTTTCGACCCCTGTATTTTTTTTTGTATATGTGTGTGTGTGTGTATGTTAGGGGTACCTATTTACCCATAGTTACCCATAGCTGGGACCTTACCACCCCGGTTCAGTGTGGACCTAGGAACACCAGCAATTAAGTGTTGGTTCCACGCTCCTCAAATCCTCTTAATCAGAGGCCTTGCTGCAGGATATATTTTATCCTCATACACGGCGGGCCTCATTGCAATACAGTCGGCGTATTTTTAAAGCCCAGTCGACAGTGCAGAGAGAGAGATATAGGGGAATATAGCGTTCCACCTAAATAGATTGTGTAAATGGATGGCTTAATGGTTAGATCGTGTGCCTTAGCAAAAGGAGTAAAATACTGATAAGAGCCACAAGATATAGGAAGATGTGGAGAGTCATGGTCATTGTTGTTGTCGTTCTTCTTCTATTCATTCTCTGTATTGTCTCCTCTTGTTTAAGCTAAATTTCAGAACCTTTAATAGACAGGTGAATAACTTATTGCTTTCATACGTAGCACATGGTTACTGTTCAAAGAACACTTGCAAATTATATATAGTCTCTTAATGTACCATTAATGTTTACAGCTATCATTTGTCACTGGTATTATAGTTCCGCACTCATTGTCAATGGGGAATTGCTCCAGAACGACAATGCTTTTATAACCAATGAACATTAACAAGGTTCTCACAAAGTAAAAGCTATAAATATCTATTTTAACAAAATTATTTTTCATGAACATATTTACTATAGCTAAAGCATATTTGTATTTAAAACAGCTGAAAATGAAGTTGTATCCAACTGATTTTTCCGTCATATATTTGCTTGAAAAACAGCTAAAAATATGTTACCCGATAAATTCTTCTGAAGACACTTCCATATTTTACCCATGTATTTACCTTCAAAACCTTTGTTAATTATATTTTATCCAACTGATTTCTCTGAAAACAGTTCTGTAGTTACACAATATATTGACTTACAAAACGGCTAAACATTAAGGTTTACTTGACAGATGTTTAGGAAGACGGTTATATCGTTGACATACGTATTTTAATTCAGTACAACTGAACATTAAGCTTTATCCTACTAATTTATTTGAAAATTGTTCTATCGTTAGGCAAGAGTACGATGGAGTAATGAATAGTGGCTCGGATTGAGGAATCGTAGAACTGAATTCGAATCCATTACATTCACTTACATGCTAATACACTTGGGAAAGATATGAATCCTCTTCTTCTCCAAACAGCTGTGAGTAAATAGCAGGACAGTCCGGGTTCTATAACCTTGGATGGCAACTGGTCTACCGCAGAAAGAAATGATAACATACTGCGGAAAGCAATCTGCCTCGTCAATCAAGTATCGAAAGACACATGATTGCCTAAGCGTGTATCACGCATGGCACTGATATATTGCCTAACTGAGTTAGGCAATATATTTGCATGTAAAAAAGCTAAATGTTTCGGAAGAAAGTTATATAATTGGCACATGGATTTTAATTCAGAACAGATCTATATTTATAATAAATATATTCTAGCGCAAACAGCAATATAGGCTAGCTGCAGGTGTCATGATAGACCTCTGGAAACCACCATCGCGACAATTGCTCAACTCTTGTGGATTCAAGAATACATCCCGGTAACACAAGTGAAATTGGCAAGACGCCTTAAATAAAGAAGTCAAAGTAAGTCAGAGAAGTTCGTTGGAGTCAACCCTAGGCTTGGGACAAGACAAGACCTCAGTCTTTGGGCAGAGGGTGAGAAGCCTCCGACTGTGGACGGAGGATGACTCGGTATGATCTCTGTCTTCGGGCAGAGGGTGGGAAGCCTCCGCCTGTGGACGGAGGATGACTCGGTATGGCCTCTGTCTTCGGATAGAGTTTTGGCTTAGAAAATCTTAGAAGTTCAAAAAACAACAAGAAAATTTACTTGAAATAATACGGAAGTAAAACGGGAAATTCCCCAAGTTCTTTCACTGCCGACGCAGTAGCAAAGGCCATATCTGAATTCACATACAATTTTGCTTATTTTAGAAGATACGAGCAAATTTTCAGAGAAGAATGCAGCAACTGGGAATATGAGAAAAACAAGAGATTTGTTGAGAAAGTTAGCGCCGGTAGAACATGAAAGATACTGTAACTTTCTTCTACCCAAAAAACGTAAATTTGCTTTGAAGAAATAGTAAAAATTCTGACTAAAATTTTTAGGCAGAAAGGTTCGTTATACAATCCTCATTGTCATTGTGTGAATCTGACGAAAAAAGTTGAACATTTTGTGACATATGCTGGAATAGTTAACAAGGAGTGTGAAAATTTGAAATTAAACGAGCTGACTCCGTATAAGATTAAAGGATTAATTTTCCTTCAAGGGTTAACAGCAAAAAAGACGTAGAAATACGTCCTAGAATTCTAACGAAACTTGGACAGAAGCAAAGTAACACAAGAAATATCGAATTAATGCTAGAGAATACTAAATCTGCGACGTTATACAGAAGACTGTGATTAAAAAGAATGCCCATACACACAAGCTGATGACAAAAATGTGGAAAAAAATAATCCATGTTTCAGATGTAGAAGATTACATCTCGGAGACGACTGTCCCTTTAATGATTAAACGTGCTACAAGTGTGGAAAAACTAGACATAAAAAGTCACACTGTAAAACAAAATCAAGAAGAAAATTTCATACACAGCGTTCCAACGGAAAAATAATTACAGAAAAAGAATTTTTTTAATTTGAAAATTAATAATGTGGATGTAAAAATGCAAATAGACGCTGGTAGTGATATTGTAATAATCCATGAATCCACACGGAAAGCAAACGGAAAACCTATATTAAAAAGAACTTGAAAAATCGCACGTAGTGTGTCGGGTAAGAAATTATTTTTATAAGTGAAATGACGTGTAACGTTTCATTTCGTAACAAGTGTGTAAAAAGCCAAGGCTTATAAGTTAATAAAATACTAAACTCATTCAGGACTAACCGGATGGAATTATTTGAGTTGTTTGATTTACTTAATAATTAATTATTGCAAAAATTTAAGTGGCCAAGCGACCAGTTTAAAAAAAAAACAATGAAAAATTTAAGAAAGAAGTGGAAGAATTGTTCCGGATGTTGAGGCAGTGTTCCAAAGACATAGTGAAAAACGGCTCGACGCCAGTGTTTAAAACGAAACCTAGTGTACCGTTTGCAGCATTAGATCAACTCAACAAAGAATAAGACAGACTTTAAAAAATAGGTGATATTAATAGATTGACAATTCAAAATGGGCAACACTAGCAGAGCATATATAATTCGTATATTCGACGGGGTTAAACAAACGATTAGAATCCCATAACTAACAATACAAATTCCAAAGGATATTTTTGTGAATTTAAACGGTGGAAAAGATTTTTTTTCATAGCTGGAGTATTTACATTCAAGTATTAACCAGACAAGTATTTGCGTATAAACTCTAGCTAAATGGGGAAAAACAAAATAATTAAAAACTCGATATTAAATAAACAAGAGCTGAAATGTCGTTTAGGTATTTCCACTAATTCGTCGAAAAAGCAGTATAGCATGATGTAAAAAGGTCCCAAACTTAATAAAGACGAAGTTTTATCGTCAAAACATTTATTTATTATATTTTTTCATTATTTTATTAAATTTTTTCATCCGTCGTAGCACGTTCGAAATTTTGGAAAAAATGTATTTTTTCATCATTTTATTAAATTTTTTCATCCGTCGTCGCACGTTCGAAATTTTGGAAAAAATGTATTTTTTTTATGTTTGTGGTCTACGTAATATGTACGTTATGTTTTGGAGCCCCTTTTTTCATATGAAAAACACATTGATTTGGAAATTCTTGCAATAACGAAATAATTGTAAGATTTTAATGAAACTTTCAGAACTTATTCACAAATGAATTAAATTATTTTAGACATGTTTCTTTTTTGAGAAAGTCATGGTGAAATTATTTTTTTACATCTGTTACCTACCCCACTTTAGTTTATGAAAACACAAGAAATTTGACGGCGTGCCTTTTATTGATTATATCTGTTAAAAGCAGAAGACTTTGAAGATTATAAGTAATCGATTTTTTTGTAAAATTGAATCACACAATTACCCAAAATTCATCTCTGAATTGTAACATAAAGACCCAATAAAACTGAGACATTATTTAATTAGAAAAGCTTTTAATGACTTATGAATAATTTCGTTTCTGAAGCGTATTTCAAATACAGGTTGAAGACGAACGTTCAGAGCTAATAATTATAAATACGAACAAGTGTTACTAATATTTCAGCCAACTTCCTTTTGAGACAAATGTGGCTCCAGTTATATTTCAACAAGCTATGGATGCTATGGTTGTTGATTGTGATTTCGCAGTATCTTATCTAGATGAAACAGCATACAACTAGAAACAACATATCGAGCATGTGAAAAATGTTTTTGAAAAATAGAATACAGGTTCAAACTCAATGAGGGTAACTGAGAATAGTTTCAAACTAAAATCAATGTACCTATGTTGAATCATTGACAAAAACGGTCGTCAACGAGATCCGTCGCGGGCGAGTGAAATTAAGGATATGAATTCCCCAACAAATGTTACTAGATTATAATTATTTATAGGGCAAACAAAGTATTATAAAATCGATATACCTAATATGCAGAATTTGAAAGACCCTCAAAACAGTTGGCTTAAAAAAGGCGTAAAATGGAATTGGACTGATAATTGGCGCTTAAATAATCAAGAAAATATTAACGTCAGACATATCATTAGCGAACTACGATCCAAAAGCAGAAATCTTACTGGCTTCAGTTGCAAGTGACTATGGTATAGGATCAGTAATTCTACATAAACATGAACATAAAAGCCGTCACACAGACTTCGCGCTCGCTACTACCGACAGAAAAACAAAAGTACAGCCAGATCGAAAAAGATGCATTAGCAATTATATTTGCTGTGAAAACATTTCTCAAATTTGTACACGGAAGGAGTTTTCGGTTACAGACAGACCACCGACCTCGATTATTAATTTATGGCTAGAAAAAATGAATTCCTACGAATACATTAAATAGATTAAAACGCTGGGGAACCATCTTATTAAATACGATTTTAGGATGGAATATCAACCGTCCAAATAATTAGAACGTGCTAATGGTTTATCTAGATTGATACTAAAAATAATGAACCATTTAAGGACTGTTATAACAGTATTAAAAAGTGAAACAAAAATTTTAAAAAATATATCACGCTATGTTGTACGCGAAGTACCAATCACCTTGTAAGAAATAAATGTAAAAGAAGGACCAGACAGATTTACAACCTGTAAAAGAATGTTAGATGGTTTTTAGAACGCAATCCAGACTTGAACTCTTACTCGCTATGTGACGGATGACTGATGTTTGCACAAAGATTAGTAATACCTATCATGTTACAAAAGCGGATACCAAATGAATTTCATAGTGAACATCCGAGAAAATCAAGGATGAAACCTCTTATGAGAGGCTATGTATCTTGAACCAAAATGGATCAAAAAAGTAGTAAAATCCTGCAGAGCTTGTGCTCTGGCAGCGAAAGCTTCTACCACGAAAATACAGCCTTGGCTAATGACAGATAGTCCGTTTCTCAAGACTGCACATAGATTTCGCAGGTTCAATATATGGATAATATAAACTTGTGATACTGGATAAATTTAGTAAGTGGCCTGAAATTTGTAAGAGCCAAAAAAAAAAAAAATCTTCCACGGTTCCAATGAATTTTTACAAGAATTATTTACAAAATATGGCATTCTGGATATCATAGCCTCGGATAAGGGCGCACAATTCACTGCTTACGAATTTAAAGCACTTTGTAAAATGTTCTTGTTTGAATATATTACTACACCGCCGTATCACCAAATGAAAAACTGACACGCTTAACAGTGTGCGAGTACTTTTAAGAGCGCTTTGAAAAAATCAAGTAATGAAAAAGGGAACGAAGAAACACTACATAAATTCTTAAGAGTATACCGAATTACACTGAAACGCAATACACCGACAGGCATGTCACCGGCAGAACTGATGTTCACAAAAAAAATTAAATCGGTGTTCGACAAATTGTCACCAGATGAAAAAAGAATAACAAACAGATAACAAAATGGACACAGTTTATATTTTTTTAAAATTGGCGAAAAAATATTTGTCAGAGTTTATAAAAATGGAAATGAAAAGTGGAAAGACAGGGTAATATTGTCCCGAATTGGAAACATGATGCATAAGGTAAAAGAAAAAAATGGGAACACAAAAGTCATTGGAGTAAGTTAAAGAAAAGTTTTAATGAAGAAAGGACCGCAAGGAAGAAAGAACTGATACGAATATTGTATAATAATTTTGACGTACCAACATCCCAACCATTCGTTAAACGTACAAGTATGATTATCAGAAAAAGGAAACGTACAGAAAAACAAGTGGTTGTCCCAAAACGAGAGAAATTCAAAGTTCAGTACATTGGCGAACACGCCAGAAAGAGGAGGGTGTGTATAATAAGAAATTAAATAAAATATTTAGTAGTGAAAAATTAATAGCCCAATAGCACAAATGAACTAGGGAAGTCATACTAAATAAAAAAAACTTGATGTGAGTTAAGGAAATCATAGTCAAGCAGTTCGTTGTCTGGATCGTGATTGTCAAGTTCTCTGTCGTCGGAAGGTGAGTCGGATGAAAAAAGTAGACAATGCAGAGTGCCTGATCTTCAGGTTGGGGGGCTAGGTAAATTTTGATCATTGGCTCGAACGTCTGCACTCTGGTTTCCCCATACTAAACTCGATCTTTGTCAGTGAAAAGACTTGGTAAATACCAGTTCGTTAGAATCAGGCAGTCCGCTTTCTGGTTCGCTGCTATCCGCTGGTGTCCGTCAAGAGAATTTCTAAGTATATCACGGCTAGTAGCCTAAGTGAAATATCTTGTGGAACCGACTTAAAGAGGATATTTACCGACCAAATCTTAACTTCTTCAAGTTTATTTACATTATTCGGATTATTGTCCTCACTTTTGTCATGTTTATCAAAACGTTTCGGCCGTTGTACGTTCCGGCCTTCTTCAGGTGGTTGGAATATCGAACTGAACTCTTTATTTCGCTCAATGGGGCAGACTGTTCCAATTCCACGTGCCATGTCTAATGGATGTCAGTTATCTCCTGACAGGACCCAAAGAGTGTGAGTTCAATACCTGGTTAAGACAGTGGAGAAATTTCAGAAGGGAATTAACAGGAGTTAACTGACATAATGAAACGTTGTGATAAATATGAAAAAGATGAGGAAAATTGTCCGAATAATGTAAATAGTGTACATAATACCTCATCTCAGATATATAGACGGATTCTTCAAGTCTGTCTTAATTTATGGCTTTTCACATAACCTCATAAACTGCTCCACTTGCTCTTTCTGCACAACATCCTTCAGTAATATTCTACCTCGAGGGTCACTTGGGTCTTGCAGAGGACGCACATCAGAAAAAACAAAAACAAACTATTTTTTAAAGATCTAATAATATTTAGAAACTCTAGAGAGTATCCAATAATTATGAACCTTTTTCTGCTTATGTTCGTGAAAACATTATTATTTATAGAAGTAGACAGGGCGTGTATTTATTCTAATGTAAAAAGGCAAGCGCGCAATATACTTTCCGGTAAAATGGGCAAAGGCAGTCGTGTGTTAGGTAACTTGTCGGTCAATAGCGTTTACCAAGTACATAACAATCGAGGATCGGCCTAGATCTTTTTGACTGTTTACTCGTTCACCCGGGCCTAGTCAAAAACACTTCAACTTCTAACGATTCACTGGCAATTAAAAGCTTGGTGGGCCATGACGCAGTATATATATATATATATATATATATATATATATATATATATATATATATATATATATATATATATATACAGAGTGTATCAAAAATACTTTTTACATTTTTGGCGAGCTGGTATATAGACATACATCTGCATATACTTAGTTTTGAGTTGTCATGTTTAAAATTTACGGTAGACGATGTTAAATGTACAATTGAGGATACAACCCAACAATACTTTTACAAAATCTGGTGTCACGGATCCTGTTTCAGCAACGCGACAATAAACAACAGCAAAGTTTGGATGACCAGGCTGCCTGCGGTCTTGAAATGCAATCTGATACAGCCGTGCAGCCTCGTGTTCATTACCATTCGCGCGTAAAAATCATATCTGCCTTTTCACGAGAGCAAAATCTTGACATTGTTAAAGGGAACACATCTCGGTTAACTCACTAATACACACATTAAACATTGAAAACAAACTAACGACAAATGTACATGAATGACAAATGTAACCTAGTCTACATGGAAAGACAGCGCCATCGATCACAAACTTTCTCTAAATATCTGAAAAACGAAGGATTTATGAACTTTTGTCCTTTGTTTGTTTTGAGGAACCCACCCCAAAATATTATATATATATATATATACATATATATATATATTATGAATAGTCCGACAATTATTTAAGACATTTTTATGCTTATACGTTTTTTGTGTTTGTTTTTTTGTTTTTTATAGATACAAATATTTAAGTAAATACTACGTTTATAATAAACAGTATTAACAACATTTACCGGACTGAATGCCCGAGAAATTTTCATAGAAAATATATATATGACTTATAAACAATATGACGTCATACATTAAAGAACGTATCAACATAAAAAAATATCTTAAATAATTGTCGGACTTTGTCCATTTCATAATGTATGGCGCCATTTGTTTACATTTGGATACAGATTGAGAAGATCATGAATAAATGATAGAAAATCATGGAGAATTGTGTTTAAAAACGGTAAAATCGATCTTGCTAACCGAACGCTACCGTGTGGCCCAATCGGTTAAGGCATTTCAGGCTATATGACGGTTCTGTATATGATACAGGTTCGATTCCTGTCGGAGGACGCATATATTCTATGAAAATTTCTCGGACGTTCAGGCCGGTAAATGTTGTTATTATAAACAGAGCATTTAAGTATTTGTATCTATAAAAAGAAATTATAAACAAAAAATGTCATATATATATATATGTGCATTATATTTCTTTAAGTCTGTTGCAGGGGACTAAAGTTAGCAGTATCTGAAAGAGATGTCGGCAAATGAATAATAAAAGTAAAGAAGAAATAGAAAAGACTAATATTATTTCCATTTTTCTTCTAATATTTGCTCGTTTCATATGTTAACTCATTTCTTTAAACATTTACTTTTATCCATTTGACACAGAGCTCTGTTTTTCCGGGATTCGAGGATTACGGCCATACTACGTAGAAACACTGGTTCACGTACGATTCGCTGTTCATTTATTTTGTCTTGTGTACTTCTCTCAGGGATGAAATATCGGTTCTCTATGATGATCGAATTTAAGCAACATCGAATCTGTTTAATTTCAAGCTGCGTGATTACTTGCGGATACCAAGTGTTGTAAGCCTGGATGCGCAGTCGGTGTAACTTGCGGCCATAACAGTTTGAAATATCGGTTCTGATACGTTCATTAAATTTAAGCAATGTCAAACCTAGCCATTAGCTAGATTGGTGATTGCTTAGGACTACCAGGTGCAGTAATCTTGGATGTGCGGTTGGTGTAACTAACGGCCATATCACAATAAACAGCGATTCTCGTATAATCACCGATGTTAAGCAACGTCGAGCCTGGTCACTACCAAAATAGGTGTCCGCTTGGGAATATCATGTGCTGTAAGATTGAATGTGCGGTTGTTGCAACTTAAGGTCATATCATATTGAAACATCGGTTCACGAACGACCACTAAATTTAAGCAACTTCGTGCTTGTTCGGTAAATAAATGGGGTACCGCTTGGGAATAGCAGGTGCTGTAGCTTGGATGTCCGCTTGGTTTGTATGTACAACGGCTCATCAGGAAATCAGACAACTGCGTTCGAATTGGCTGTCTTTTCATTATACTTACGCCCAAATACAGCTAGCAAAAGTATGACCCCATGTTATCTACCCTCAGATATCGATTTATTAGTAAGACATTTACAAGTAAATCATTTATATTAATAAAACATGTTCTTACAACATAAGAATATATGGCTTTAAATAACTAGCAAAATGGTGATAAGCCGTAAAAAAGGATTTAATCTCATGCAGCTTTCTTTATATTGAGCGTGCTTTGCTATTTTGGTCATTACGACTGAGAATGCGCCTCTATTTGAAATGTAGTTTTAAACACGTGAGTGGGTAGACGACACTAGAAAACATCGCCTAGTTTATTCACATGTAATCACTTTAGAGAAAGGAAATAAATGAAGAGTGAAGCATCGTAATTGCTGAGTTTGTTATTAAATTTCGATTATGAAAACAAATATACCCTTTGTAGAATGGTCATATTTATACTCAGAGGACATACTGGAGACAAGAGAGATAGAGGTAAACGTATAACATACTTAGGGAGCTTGAGTAAATGTCGGGCAGAACAGGGTTTGGGAGAAATAACAGAAAGACAAAATTTATTGAGATCTACAAGGGACAGGTTGTTTTTGATAGGCATGATCACCTATGCGACACGTCACATAAAGAAGAAATTGTAATCTCTCTCTCTCTCTCTCTCTCTCTCTCTCTCTCTATATATATATATATATATATATATATATATATATATATATATATACCTATCTCTCTTTCTCTCTCTCTCTCTCTCTCTGTATATATATATATATATATATATATATATATATATTATGTTATATACATATATATATATATATATATATAATATCGAAGATTGTGTTTTATAAACAGAAACTTGATTTGCTAACTAGACGCAACTCTCTAGCTTAATGGTATGGCACGTCAGATCAAATAACGGGTTCTGTAAAGGAATACAGGTTAGATCCCTGTCGAAGAATGTATATTTTCTACGAAATTTCTCGAACATTCGGGCTGGTAATGTAATTAATACTGTTTAATTAAAATCAGAAAATTTACTTAAATAAATTATTATATAAAATAAATAAGTATTGTGACGACAGCGGTCAGTCCTGGTCACGGCGCCAAATTGTGACGCCACCGGTCAGTCCCGGTCACAGCCCCAAATTGTGACCCACTCTAACCCTGGACTGATTGCAGCACCATCTGTCACGATCTAACACTTGACTGGTTCGGATGGAAATCTGGTTTACCACGGAACCATGTGATACACTAACCCCTCTGGTTGTCTTGGTAGCGGTCGATGTCTGGTTAGATTCGATATCAGCTTTGCCGTTCCCAGCTCGCCTCCAACGTCTGGTTACCGAAGTAACTGCTTTGATCTCTAGTCTAACCTACGCATGTTGTGATTTGATCTTAGGTAGACGAAATCAATCAGGCGTCGGGCCGTAGTGCAAGCTGAATCCTGGGCAAAGGTGATACCGCACAAGTGTATGTAAAAGAAAAATACTGAAATAAACTCAAGAGGTTCAAATGTGTTCAAAAAATAACAAGTATCTTCATAACTGTCTGCTGAATACAGGAGTGCGTCTTTCTCCCAACCCGCTACTATGGATTCGTGAAACTTTGCGTTTCTTAAGCGAGTCTTGTTTTTCAATAAACTACTTTTTGGTATCTTCAGGCGATATTGTTCAAAACTTGATTTGGTGGTGTAAGTCTAAGTCGTTCTTCAAAAAAAAATTACTTCTAAGTCGGAATGCGTAGGAATCTTTCGGTCAGCTCCTGCGAGGCTTTTCTCCGAGCTCAACAGCTCTCTTTCGATCTGTCTTCGATCTCCAACCCAACTGTACTCTCTGAACGCCCGGGGACGTTCGTTTATATGGACGCCGACCAAAACCGGATTTTGGCCTGTCTTGGTTTGGGTTCTTCGATAATTCCAAATCCCCAATAAAGATTCTCTTTGTTTTCGGACAGGAAAATTTATCACTTCCTAATTTTGGAAGTCAATTACTTTCTGTTTTATAGGGGTTCTCCCCCTTCTGTGGCGAATTATCCTCCTAAACTCTTCCTTTCTCATATTGGTATCTCATACAATCCCTTCAGTGGGCGTCAACAGGTTTCCCTACTTTCTCATATGTTCACCTACACCCATCACTCACGCCACCACTCAGCCAATGAACGGTCGGCAGCATGGCTGTGACTAGATTGGCCTCAGTTTACAATTATCGCCCAAAGAAAAAAATCTTCCCTTTTCATTCTTTCTTTTCTATCGGCTAGAATTCTTATGGACCGCACATCGCGACTATTAAATTTTTATCCTATACTGCGGTCACCTGAAATTTATTAGCGGAATTTTCGCCGATTCATTAACTATCGCTAGTCAACTATTTAACTGGGTGGTCGACTAAATCTCTTTGTCTTTCTCGTCTCAGCATTATCGCATTTTTAGATACCCGTTCTCGGCGACAGAAAGTCTGTCGTTAACAGTTCGAACAGGTAGTAACAGTGATTGCCTCTTCTCGACTCTATCTCCTCATGTCAAGATCCGGACATACGATAGATGGGTCTCCTCGCTGGAAAACAAGAACCCAAACCAAATGATATCTCCGAAATATAATTAGTGGCTATTCTTTTTGCGTGGTCTCACTGAAATTCCTTCCCTGTCGCACGCTTGACACAGTTAAGTTTATCTTTTAGAATTCTGTTTTCCTTGTCACGCCATGACATTAATTAATTCTGACAGAATCTGAAACCCGCTTCTTTAAGAATTTTCTGTCTTCTGCGAAAAAAATATCTTTCTTCGTAAATGAAAATAAAATCTTTACCCATTTTTCTTTTGTAATAATCTCGCTCGGTATGTCTTTCGTTATAGCTCTTTCTCGCCTTAAGTATTTCTCGTTTTTAACTTCCATACTTAATTAGTTAGCCAATTACCATAGCTAAATAGTGTCACAGTAGAAGCAGAAAATATATTAAATAATTTTTGGAATTAATCTATTACTCACAAACAATATATATATATATATATATATATATATATATATATATATATATATATATATATATATATATATATATATATATATATATATATATATATATATATATATATATATATATATATATATATATATATATATATGTATTATTAATCTAATATTATTAACTGTCTGTTGTTAATATTATTTTTTTAAAAATTAATAATTAGCACTATATATAAAAATATCTGGTGTTTCTTAAATCTCAGTCTTATATATATATATATATATATATATATATATATATATATATATATATATATATAAAAGTATAACAATGGATATTGACATATTTTTTTTCTGAAAATTTGTTCAGTTACGCAGTGTGGTTTGGCGCTGTCAGCCTTCTGTCAAGCAAGCTGGTTACTCTAATGAAATTGTCTTCTGCTCTTGTTGTTGCTTTTGGTCTCCCAGCCCTAATTTTGGTCTTGTTTCGTCCCGTCGTTCTGGGATTATTAAAAAAAAAATTCTGCTTGAATATCCTTCTTTTTTAATATCGGGAGAAGGCAGATATGATTTCGCAAGTTCTCTAACATAAAAAAAAAAAACTTGATTGTAAAATCTTTATATCTGACTGGAGTTATTTACATGTTTTTTTTTTTTTTTTTAATAAGTTGCGAACTTAAAAAAAAACAACTTTGACAGTCAATAATTCCTTCTTTACTTTTTTTTCACAAATCTTCTAACATAAAATATCCCGATGATAAAATCTTTACATGCAACTGGAAGCATTCACACATTTTTGAATAAGAAGTTGTCAACTTTTAACGGTTACCAACCGGTGAAGACATTACCTTCTCCGTCAGAAGAAAAGAATAAATAACCATCATCATCATCATCATCGTCGTCATCGTCGTCATCGTCGTCATCACCATCATCATCGTCATTATCATCGTCATCTTCATCATCATCATCGTCATCAACATCATCGTCATCATCATCGTCATCATCGTCATCATCACGATCATTATCAGATCTGTTTTAATTTGAAGGTACACTGTAAACCAGTGTGATTTCACATCTTCAGCAACTTTGTGAATAATTCTTATCCCTCCTCCCTAAGCCTGTCTGTCCTTTGATAACTCACGAAATCACTGCAGGTCTTCCTTGCTCTTCACTTAATATTAATTTCTTTCTATGTCTTTAAAGATATATACTTTCTGTATGAATGCGTTCGTGTTTCTTATTTGTCTTTAGCTGCAAAACTGACCTTTTGTCTGAGCCATTCCGATGTCTATGGATGTTATTCTTCCATTTGCTATTTGATGACATAACCATTTCCATAATATTTGCTATCTGCTTCCAAATCTATTTTGCAGTCTACCTTCTCTGATTTTATTTTTCTTGGAAATGGAGACGACATACATCAATGTTATCTCCGACCACATCCCGAGTCAATCATTTCTGATTTCCCTCTTCCAAAAAATGATCTCTAAGACTAAATGTCTCGATTTTAATCTCTATATATGCACATGGATCCATTTACAAGGTTTTAAAAGAGAAGACGCCCAATTTTAACCTTTGTCAACCGGAGGGGATGTAGCCCTCTCCATCAAGGTTAAGTTCCATGAGGTTCAAACGAATTCAAAACGTCTGTAGAAAGAAGCAGATATTTAAAGTTGCACGCCATTTTGTTGCTACCAAGACATTAGATATAAAGAAAAACACGTTTGTTTACACTCTCTCACACCTGAAGCAAAGACGCACACCCAGACACATATGTGCGTGCGTGTATACATATATAAAACATACACACACGCATATGTGTGCGTATGTATGTATGTACATTTACTCACGCTTATGTGTGTGTGTGTGTTTATATATCGATGTGCTTGTGTTTCGCTGAGTATGACAAAGAAATTTTGATGAATTTCTTCGTTTGGTAGTTGCTACGTATTGTAAAAACTTTCCATAATTTCTATTTTCTATGAATAAAAATAATGATATATGAAGATGCACACTATTTAGTTGTTACCAAATCTATGGGAATAAATAATATTTCATTTCTTTACACTTACTCAAGTACAATCACAAACACACACACACACATACAGATACACACACACCACTGCGAATGCGCGTTTTTGTTTTTGTTTTGTTTTGTTTTTTGTTGAATAAGATAGATAAGCAAATTTTGCCGTTTCAGCGTCTTTAGTTATTTTCAACGAGATTGTTGTTAATTTTTGTTAATTTCTTTTCATCGGTATCCTTTTCATGGTTGAAATTGTGTGATTGCAATTGTATGGTAGTAGCGTTTATTCCGAGGTTCTCGGAAGGAACGTGGCTAGACTTCAAGTTACCGACCAAAAAAATAAGGACGAAATTATAAATCAAAAATCAAATTCCTGAACAAATTTAGCATTAAAATGTACATACGGACTCATGATTAATTACAAAATCACATTGCTTGAAAAATAACCAACGTATTTAACATCTACCCATAAAAAAGCTCCAGTACGAACTCTTCTTTATGCTGATAGTCAATACCTTAAAAGATATAAAACAGAAGTGATAATGAAAACTCCCTTGGTAGAGCACGCCTAAATTCTTCTTCTCAGAAAATGTTTCTCAGTGAACTGAGACTCGTAAAATAGATGTTAGTTAACAATAATTTTCCCAACTATATTATTGATAAACAAATGAAATTATTTTTTTAAAAATATATTATACCAATAATAAAATACAATACTAAAACACATTAATATATTATACTACAACCAAATACCCATTAACTGAAAACTGAAGGAATTAGCCACGCGACAAATTATTAAATACCATTTTTCATCCATAAATCCAGGTAAACGTGTAAAATTTCAAATTTATTACACAAAATAGAAAATCATCAACCTGTTAGGGTTCAAGCTATGGTAAAATAGTTAACATACAGACTACATCGGCATCCTGGTTATGACTTAACACTTCTCGTTTTCACTCTCGCGTGGTCATGCGTATTGTGATGGGCCATGGTGCGATTTTCGATTCCAGTGTCTCGTATGGACGTAATTTTAGTTGCTTGGAAATCTTCCATGCAAAAAAAAAAGAAAAAGAAGAAAATAAACAACAAATAAACAGACTATCATTTTTGCTTTGTCCGTGTATTGTATAATTTATTGTAATGTAATTGTCACCTTTGAAGAAGGCTTATGTAAGCTGAAAGCTTAGATAGGATTAAAAAAACATGTATCAATATGGTGATTTTCTTTCGTCTTTCAATGATAATATTAAGCTTATCATACGATATGATAGGAGTTTGCTTAAAATAGATAGACAAAACTTGTCTATACTATTTAAGGAAACATGCATTTATATATATATATATATAAATATATATATATATATATATATAAACATGTTAATGAAAATGTGTCTTTTTTTTAATTTAAGTACCTCTACATTATAAACTATGCCTATTGTTTAAAATTAATTTTTAGAAAGTATAAATCTTTCTTGAAGTTTTTTGTTTTTTTTTCTGTTGTCTGTATATATAGAATATCGCCAGGTTTTACATATAACAAAAATTGAAAGATATTGGTGTATGTAAATTTGTTCTACGCTTTTCAAATTATGAGAATTAAATAGATTACACTTAATAATAATATAATCTAAAAGCGTCAAAATAACACTGCATCTTTAAAAAATTAATAAGTTATTTTAATTAAAATGTAAAAAAATTTAAATAAAATTTCTTAAGACAATAGCGAACTTGAAACATCTTATTTTTAAAAGGAATCAATCACTGGGTTTCTTACTAAAAATAAACACTAAAATATTCTAATTTTACTACCTCCGCAAATAAAACAACTTTTTTAACCGAAATTTCGAACGTGATATAAAGAAATAAAAAATTTAATTAATTAATCAGAAATACTTTGGTCTTTCCTTTTAATATCATCATAGATATATTGACAATAAATATTTGTTTTTATCAATGTTTTCACCATGTACGTTCTTTTTTCAGTGAATTATTGGAGATAAATACTTTCAACATTGTGTTTTATCGTATTCTTGAGCTCAAAATTTCAGGCTAGCCTGGTCGAAATTTACACTTGTGTTTTTCTTTTGTTCAATAATTTTCGAACTTTTCAGTCATTTTCAAGAACTAATGTGATGTTTGTCTGGACGTTGGAGATCCATTTTTTACATTCTGAAATTTTTAGAAAGCTGAATGTTTGAAATAGTCTAGAGTGAGATCATGTGTTACGCTTAATGGGAAAGAATCTGCACCAAAACCTCCGTTTTTATTGTTCGTATATATACTTAATATGCGCATATATATATATATATATATATATATATATATATATATATATATATATATATATATATATATATATTCATACACGTTTCATTAAATAATATAGACACGTGTTTTCATAATGTCTGATAAGTTTAATAACATTGTCATTGAACGAAGAAAGAAATTGACAATATTGATCCATATTTTAAATAGAATCTAAGCTTTCGGCTTACATAAGCCATTATCAAAGATGTCAATTACAACATATTAAGCAATATACAGACAAGATATTGATGATAGTCTGTGATTGTTTACAGAGGTTATTTCTAAGCAGCGATAAACACATGCGTATAAGACGCTAGAAGCGAAAATCGCAATGCATCTCATGACGTGACACGTGACCACGCGAGAGTGAATTGGAGAAGTAGGAAGTATGGGAAGCCGTTGGTATAAACTTCATATATATATATATATATATATATATATATATATATATATATATATATATATATATATACAGAGATAGAGAGAGTGTCAGGTAGAAAATGTATTCTGACTTCTTGAAAGAAAAACCTAGTATAAATATTTTAATACTAAATTTATCAGAGATCACGTGATTAACTTGTGTTACCTATACACACAGGAATCACAAGATATACTCAGAATTGTGGCATTTAGCTTCCAGACATTTGTAAGTACCTCGAAGTATTGCTTGGGCAACGTTGGCCAAAGTGTCCAGTGGGATCGCTGCATATGTATTTTTAATTTCTTGTCTAAGGGCCGCGAATGTAATCAGTTTCCAGCGATACACACTATCCCTGATAGGTAAAAATCTATTAAAGACAAGATTTTCCTCTCATGAAGCGTACCTACAATTTTTAACGGATTATCTCTCTCTCTGTTTCTCTGTCTGTCTCTCTCCCTCTCGCTCTCCCTCTCTCTAATATACATACGTATATATATATATATATATATATATATAATCAAAATATTTTAATGTTCGCTATATGAATATTTATATATATATATATATATATATATATATATATATATATATATATGTACATATGTATGTATTCATATATATATATATATATATATATATATATATATATATATACTCGTAATAATCTTATAAATGTAAGAATGTACACTCGTCCGGAAAACATTCGGTGTCTCGAGTAGCGTCTAATCAAATCAATACCGAAGGAATGAAAAAGGTACAAAAAAAAAGAAAGAACCAAGAACATGTATGTCAGCTGAAAAGAATCGTCTAGCATCCAAGTACAGAGTCCAAAGAAAAAAAAACGATACGAGTAAGCAAATACCTAAATAAAGTAGTCAATACACTAAGTAGAGCAAACCTAATTAAACCTTAAGAACTAGAAAGTTCCACCAAGGTTTCACCTACACGCGGACCGTCAGGGAATATATATATATATATATATATATATATATATATATATATATATATATATATATATATATATATATAATAAAATGAAAAAAACAGACCACTTTAAGGCACCATTACAATAATTTATTTCACCAAAATTTTTTAAAGGACTCCGGATCATCAGGTAACACTTCCAACAACGAAATGAAAGGAAAAATGGGATTAGAAATTGATGGGTAGTGTAATTTTTGTAATTTAACAGGGAGGGTGATAGTTGTAGTTAACGAGACAAGGTAGATTATAGGGAGGGGTTAATTTCATATTTCTCTTAAGCATACTTAAGGGTAGGAGGAGTGACCGAACCGTGACCAATTTAGAAGGTTAACTTAACGGAAATGATATATAGGAATGGGAGAGTAGTGGGGGGAAAAGAAAAGGAAAAATGGAAAGGAGAGAGGAGATAGACGACAGTAATACAGATATATCTAAATGAGTATTACGGCAAAGAGAGAGGGGGAGAGGGAAGTGAATCGAAAGAGGCTGTAATTTTGTTTTAACAAAATTATGTAAAATATAGATTTCAATGCTTTATAGAAATTTAGATGTCTAAAAAATGATGAATGTTATCATTTTAAACATTTAATTTTTTAAGTAAATAGTTTAGGAACTTAATATAAGTTAACTACTATTTTTATTAGCACATTTATCGAGAACATATTAAAAGAAATATTTAAAATTATAATAGTTTATTTACCGACGATATATATATATATATATATATATATATATATATATATATATATATATATATATATATATATATATATATATATATATATTAATCTTTTAATCTTGACTGGATAAACATTGAACTTTTCAGAAAAACTGAGGAAACGAACGAGACTTGAACTCGTGTAATCCGTTCGTTGCATTTTTGATAACACCACCACGTCTTCTTCTCATCTTATACTGAAGTGTTTTATATATGCATGGACTTTCTTTAATTCCTTACGAAACCTGCCAATTTAGGAGCGAATGTATCAAAGTGAGATTTAACATTCCAGCCGTCTTTCTCTTCGTCAGTTTGCGCAGGCGTGCCATTCAAAGCATTCGTGTTGATATGAAAATTTAATTTTAGCAGCCATAAAGAATCCGGAGCCATGTTGGCCTTCACTTTGACGGTAATCACTTTCAGGCCGAATGGTCAACACGGATGAATCTCGTGCGTGTTATTTTACTTGAAATACGTCTATTCACCTATGGGTGTCCGTATCTCAAGGAGCTCCTTCATGTCAAGTAAAGGAAGAGTAACCCACCCGAAGACACAGAAACCTGGAGGTTTTCAATCATTCAGAAGTTAAGTCCTGTCGTTGATTCGATATAAGATCCAATCATAAGTACCTACTTAGGCACCTGTATGTTAAAAGCCTTTCCGTCTGTATCTCAGGTTCTGTGTAACTTTCGTTTGCATCACGGGTAGCTTAGCTTGATTGGGTGCGTTAAAGGCTAGAATATTGGAAACCTCTGAGAGGTACTCGTTTTCCACCAAGGTTAAAACACTCTCCCATTCCCAGCCCCTTAAAACTGAATAAAATTAGGCGACTGAAAATTGCCCGTCGAAAATGCAATCCGTGCCGATAATGAGTAACCATAATGTTATTGCATGTGTCAATTACAGTAATCTTATCTATATTTCTATCTTAATTTGGTTGATATCTATCTATCTATCTATCTATCTATCTATCTATCTATCTATCTCTTCTCATTTCACGCCAATCTATCTATCTATCTATCTATTTTCATTTCACGCCAATCTATCTATCTATCTATCTATCTATCTATCTATCTATCTATCTACCCATTTTCATTTCACGCAAATCTATCTATCTATCTATCTATCTATCTATCTATCTATCTACCCATTTTCATTTCACGCAAATCTGTCTGTCTATCTATCTATCTATCTATCTATCTATCTATTTTCATTTCTCGCCAATCTATCTATCTATCTATCTATCTATCTATCTATCTATCTATCTACCCATTTTCATTTCACGCAAATCTATCTATCTATCTATCTATCTATCTATCTATCTATCTATCTATCTATCTATCTATCATTTTCATTTCACGCCAATCTATCTATCTATCTATTCGATTAGTCTGTTCATATCTTACTCCATCAGTGTGTCTGTCTGCCTCTCTTACTCTCTCTGTCTTTCTCTCTCTCTCTTTCTCTTCATATATATATATATATATATATATATATATATATATATAGTCATCAACAGACTAATACAAATAAACATACAATATCTAGATATGAACAGATTGACAGATAGATAGATAGATAGATAGATAGATAGATAGATAGATAGTGTGAGTGTGTGTGAGAGAGAGAGAGAATCAGGTATCTCTGACAAATTTAAAGACATTTGTAGTGATATGAATGGTTGCCCGCTCGTTTTCGAATATAGAGTTACGTCTTTCTGCTCGGATTGATAACAATCTCTTTTCGCATAAGGCCAACTCGCGCGCATTTTCCTCTTTTCAATCTCGCGGAAAAACTTTTGAGGAAAGGATAAAAAGAAAACAAATGTTGCTTAGAGCTATCAAGTATAAGAAAGTGTGGAGAGCCATGTTTTCACGCATTCTTAGTGGACAATGCACGTATTAAAAGAAAGGTGACCATCATCCATCTTTGATTCATGAAAGCTGAAAAATCCAAAAAATATATCGAATATCGATCATTTGCAGCGTTTCATTAAACCAAGCAAATGCGGAAAATCGATAAGTTGACTAATTAAAACTCGAGGATAATTAATTAGCTGATGATCTTATCTGAGAAATCAATATTGGATAAATGACGGCTTATTGATATCTGTCTTTCTCAATTAAAATATAGTCGGTCGCTGTTGGTTGGGTTAGAAAGAGCATGATGTAATTTTGGATGTTAATCAAATTCGATATTGGTGACACAGATTTCAAATCCATTATAATCGATACATATAATGCCAGAGATCATGTGACAGATGGAAAGATTTGGTATTCAAACTGATACATCGATGGATAATGAAATCATTGTGATAATCATTGGCTGCTCATTCTCTATACACGTATACACGCCTGCTATGATGGCGAGATGATACCTTTTTGTAGGTGCCTACTCATTAGTCTTTATGAAATACCCACAGTTACTGAGATTTATATAACAGCTAGGCTTGGGTGGGCCTTGGTTACTTTTAATTAATCTTGGGGAGAGCGACCAATCTGAATTAGACGAAAAAGGCCACTACTTTTAACATCATGCTCACGAAGACATATGGCTTCGTGCTCGGAAAACTATTGATGTTTACCGAATAGTTCTCTCTAACCAAATTTATTCACAAATATGCTGCACAACTCTAATCTACTGATCCTCAATGTTGCCCAAGGAAAGGTCAGCAATAGATACAGCTTGGCATCAAAGTTAAGCCATAAATCAGTATAAAGTGACATCATGTGTCGATCCTGTGAGGATACAAATCTCAGTCCCATTTCTGTAGAGAAACTTCCATTTGCAAATGTGAAAACAGGATAACTGAAGTATACTGGATCATAACACAGAATATCTTTCTATCTTTCCTTCAGTTTATTTTGTGAGTGTTAAATTTTTACCCATGCTACAACCCTGACATTGAGCACTTAATCCCTTTTACTACAGCATACATTAAAATTTCCATGATATATATATATATATATATATATATATATATATATATATATATATATATATATATAAGGTGGCCTGACGATTGCATATAGCATGAAACAGACTGTCGCCTCTAAGTGTTGACTTTATGTTCACTTTTATATATATATATATATATATATATATATATATATATATATATATATTGTAGCATACATACGAAGTATTATGGGTATGACCTCATTTACATAATTGCCGTAGTGATATTTAGCTACCCCCCACCCACGAAGGTTACATGTGCAACAAGGCCGGGTTTAATGTGGGATGTCCGAGAACGTAGGCTCGTCCAAAAATAT
>CAHIKZ030000502.1:570000-590000 GCA_903632075.3 Acanthosepion pharaonis | reverse complement strand
TCTACGAAATTACTGGAACATTCAAGCAGGTAAATGTATTTAATTCTGTTTATTATAAACAGGGAATTTACTTAAATATGTGTATCTATAAAATTAACGTATAAACAGAAAATATATTTAAAATAATTGCCGGAACTTGCGTGAACTTAAATGCGTACACCTGTATGTAAGTGTGTCTATGTGTATGAGAGTGTCATTCCGAGTAAGTAAGGAAGGAAATTCCCCCTCCCACAACTAAATATAATCAAACAAGCAAAAATAGATCCAACTTTAGAAAATAATCCAGTTTGTCTGTTGACCGCAAACACGTGAAACCCATGTTCACAAATTTATATCCATTAGGGATATCCTGATATTGAGCGCTTTCCACTAATTACTGCACATAGAAAAGCAATATATATATATATATATATATATATATATATATATATATATATATATATATATATATATATGAAAGCTGACACTGATGCGCACTGTGTAAGACTGTCTCATTCTTGAACGCAACATTCAAGCCATCTTTTCCACTTATATAAATGCACTTTAAATTTAATAACGATATCACTTGATCGTCACAGTTTAATACAGTATTTTAAATGATTTAAAAATACAGTTATTCTAATTCTCTTACAAATTCTATATTCATCGAATTAGTTTTGATAACAAAGCCCATAATATATTTTATTCATAGACAATCCTTCTAACCATATTATTTTCAGCATCTTTCTTTTGAACTACATCTAAAGAATGAGACTGATTGCTTCTGAATTTAGTAAGGGATATTCTGAAAAGTAGTAAATAGATAGTATTCTTTTCAGCTTTAAGGAAATTCTCCAGCCTACCAGACAGGTGTGCTTTTGCATTACATATGATATCAACAGACTTTCCTTTCTTACCAACGAAATCTTCATATTTCTTAATACTTTGTTTATGGAAGGCATCTTCGAATTTCGGTGACACATATTCCGTTTTCTGATAAAGCACTTGCCACGTCTCTATTTGATAGGGACCTGTAATTTGTAGCTCGTATCTTGGTTTGTTCCTCTTGTTTACAAACATTCATTCTGTCTCCTCACAATTTAATCCTGTCGAAAGTTAATATATACGGGATGTTCCCAAGTAATGTATACACACTTTAACATCTCTCATCACTCCACACAATCTTCTGCACATTGTGCAAATTACCATTCGCAATACTCCATTTTTCAGTCTGGATCATCGTCATTAATAGCATGGATCATATATTAGCCCAGCCTTACTGCGAGCGACAAAGCCACACTGACAGATGAAATTTGTTAAAGCAGGGTTTTGATGGCGTCTCTGCTTCTGAGGTTGACGAAGCTGATAACTGTACTTCACTCTACTGTATTCGAAATCCTTTAACTTAATGAAACATGTCTTACGCAACTCCTTTTGGTTTGATGCTTGGGATTGACAGGTTTTCAGATCAAAGTTAAGACATTTCAAGTTGTCTTTCAATTTGTCTTTGTAGCGTAAGAATGAAGGTCCAACTGAACGCTTGGAGTTTGATCGTTGTCCATATAATACCATTTTGGAAGCCTATGCTCATCCATTCACACAACATGACCAGCCCGCCTCAGTTGTATCTTTGCTCGAATGGTTTCAATGCCTATGATGTTGTTACATTTCTTCAGTATTGCACTATATATATATATATATATATATATATATATGTGTGTGTGTGTGTGTGTGTGTGTGTGTGTGTGTGTGCGCGCGCGCACGTATGTCTAACCTGTATACACACATACAAATACAATTTAGTTTTCAAACGTGTGTTTTCTTTGTAAGTGAATAAGTCAGGTGCCATGAGTGATACACGCTTAAGCGATTATGAATCTTTCGATACATGACTGACGAGACATATTTTCCCCGCAGTAGGTTGCCATTTCTTTCTGCGGCAGACTATTTTTCATCCAGGTCTGTCCTGCTATTTAGCCTTAGCTTGGGGGAGAAGAAGAGGTTTCATACTTTTCACAAGGGTATTAGCACGTAAATTAATATAATAGATTCGACTAGAATTCGAACACTGCTCTCCGATTCGTAGCTAAGCTTAATTAGTCTTTACTTTAATATCCAGATCAATTAATAAATCAGAAATTACATTATCTATATTCATTCTGATAATGAATGTCAACGCAAATACTGCTTTATGATATAGACTTCCGTATATTAGACGAATTTTAAAATCATCCATTCCGTGTATTATCGCCTGCTCGTATCCACGAATAAAAAGATTGGCAATTCGCCGAGCTTACAACTTAAAACTCTCACTTCGCGAAGACACGGACTTCCTAAGATATCTCACCTTATTAACGATATTCCCGTAATTGGAATAAATGTTATCAATTTTAGTGCACATATTTAAAGTCATTTTAATGCCATGTATGAGCAGACAATTGACGATTTTCATCCAAAAACTAAGGAATTAGAAGATTAAATATTCCTCAGTATTAACTTTTTTTAAGCCTTTCATCCCAAGGAAGACGGGAAGCCGGTGTTACAGAGAATTGGAGCTAGAACAAATAGGAGTGATAGAGGAAAGGATGAAGAGAAGGATAGGGGATAGATCAGGGCATATGGAGACGTCGATTGACATTACTTTTGAATATTTGGAGATTAGAGCTATCAGGGAAAGAGGAAATGGATGAGTTCCACATAGGAGAGGTGCGAGACATGAAGCTATTGGAGTAGAAGAGACGGCTACATTTAATAGTTTCGACAGTGAAAGGGTGTGAGTGAGATGCCAGCCTAGTAGAACGTTTAAATTCATGAAGTTTGGGAACCAGCGAAAGCAGCTCCTCGGAGCAGGTACCATTAGATTGTAAGAAATTTTGAATAAGCTATATAAATAACAGAATTTTAGAAGTTTGTTCACTTTTTCGTTTCAGTAAGATTTTTTTGGCAGAATCCATCTTGCGTATTTATAATATTCATGCATGCATTGAATATTACTGTCAAATCTCGTCTGCTGCTTCTGCTACGTATTCAGTGATTCTTGATAAAATACGAAGAACAATCTTCAATATTCTTGGCCCTGAGCTGGAGTCACCGCTTTATTCAATTTCTCACTGTCCAAACGTAGCTTCATAGTGCAATTTATATAAATATTTTCATGTTAATTGATCTGGTAATTTTTCGCCTTTTGTATCTGGAATGAATTTGAGCGCAATCTTAGGTCTCATCCTTTTTAATTGAAACATCTTGTTATGACCGTAATTTCGCACACTTCTTCCTTGACTAACTCTCTTCCAACTTCTTGCTTTCCATTCAACTTTGATCTTCGAAATCTAAATGCAATTTTAATCATTAACCTCTTTCTTTTTAAATCATGTTCATTTATTTTTCTCTTTCCGTAATATTTTTTTTCTTTTTCTAACATTATCAAGCAATCAGTAACCCTTGTAAATTATTTACATTATTCGGACTATTGTCTTCATCTTTGTCGTCATTTTTATTACAAAGTTTCGGCCGCTGTACGCTCCGGCATTCTTCAGGTGGTTGGGATGTCGAACTGAAACCTTTATTTCGCTAACTGGGGTACACTGTTCTACTTCCATGTGCCATGTTTAATGGATGTTGGTTACCAGTTATCTCCTGTTAATTTCCCTCTGAAAGTTCTCCACACTCTTTGGGTCCTGTCACTTGATCTAACGCCTTTATCCACTGTGTCATGTGTCCTTGAGGACATCTGTGTATGAATTTCTGGGTATTATAAACCTAATGTTTTCAGCAAGCATTTTTACCAGTGCTCATATTGCAATTTTTGCTGTTATCATTGCATGCTTTTACCAGAGTTCATATTGCAGTTTTTGTTATTATCGCTTTTCTCTGGCACTCCTTATTACTGGCTCACATAATGTATTCATTTCTATGCTTTGTTGGCTCAAGAGATTTTTGTGGCCTAACATATTTGCTGATTCCTTAAGTTTTCGAATTTTCCAATGATGTTCTTTATCTATGATCTCAACCTGATCTCACAAAGGGCGCTGATCTCCCTTCTTCCTCCATATGTGATCAGCCATGCCTGATGTTTCCACTTCCCCTCGTGTCACAGCTTTCTGGTGTTCTTGAAGCCTTACCTTAAGGGGGCGGCCTGTCTCCCTTTATATTTATTTCCGTCTTAGTGGATTCATTATCTTTCTTAGTATAAAACAATAAATAAAAATAGTAATTTAAAAAACGTTTACCTCATTTTGGCAGACAGTCAAAGTAGAGAGCAACTAGTGTTGTTCAAACTTACTACTCAATACCAATGCCTATCTCTCTAGTCATTGCTCCTCATTGAGGATCGCTTTCCTTCTGAGTAGTAATGTAAAAGGTAAATTGACGAATCTGAGATTTTATTTACGGATAATGCACGAAGAAATCAACATTTCCACTTGATTCCCTTTTCATATTGAAGAATTTGCAGTGGAATGTGGATATCACTTGAAAATACTTAATACAGTAACGTGCTGAGGTTAAAAAAAAACCGCCGTTTTACTTGATGTAAAAATATCTACAGGAAATGTAGATACTTCCTAATGAATCAGAATATAGGAATTACACTGCCTGATCGATGAACTCTAAATCTATAGGGATTAGAGTAGATTTAGACAGATCCTAAATCTACCAACTCATTATGGTCATCGTGTGGGGTCTTTAGGATTTTTCAAAATGCATTTTCATTTGCATTTGATATTACGTTGATCATAATGATTGCGCAGAGCTTTTTGTTAATTTTGTTTGATGATGGATGTGGGGAGCGACATGTTTTGTTATAGCCAGAAAATAATGCAAGCCAATGTAAAATAATAGTTTCAGTCTTATTTGACATTTGTTTAGCAGAGAGATATAACTTGGTATATAACCAGAGAATAATTCAAACCGGTGTTAAATAGGTTCCAGTCTTGTTTAACATTTGATTAGAGGAGGGATATATTTTGATATATAGCCAGAGAATTATGTACACCGGTGTAAAATAAGTTTCAGTCTTGTTTTACATTTGATTAGAGGAGGGATATATTTTGATATATAGCCAGAGAATGATGCACACCGGTGTTAAATTAGTTTCTGTCTTGATTGACATTTGATTAGAGGAGGGATATATTTTGATATATAGCCAGAGAATGATGCAAACCAGTGTTAAATAATAGTTTTCATTAACTGCCATCTTGGAACGGCGCACAGATAACCGAGAGGAAAGCGATAACTTGATCTTTTCATGATCTGCGTCCGTGTCAAGCAGGTGTTTTATGAAAATGTATCCGGCACAGTCCCAGAAGGAATATATCAATATAGATAAGACAGTTGATTTATTGCGATAAGCCAAACTAACTAGTGATGTTATCTTAACACAATATTTTAACAAGTATACCTCAGGAGTCAAGGAACAATCGGTTCACCATAATTGATATATTTTTAATCCTTTGTCTTTGTTAAATAAAACGTAGTCGAAATAAAATTCATAAAGGAATTTTTTGATGCTTAGGTAAGGAATGTTAAATAATAGTTTCACACTATTATTTTTAGCGGCACTGTATTTGCCTCAGATCTTCTTATGCTGACCTAGAGGTCAGCTGTAGACAAAATAGATATTTCGATTTTGATTGGCTGAGCCGAACGTTGGTATATTAGAGTTTGAAAGTGTTTTTGAAGAGTTAAGTTTTACGCATCGAAGAATGCAGACGTGTTAATTTTGTGTGCGGAAACTGCTCCCCATTGGGGCGGGCTAAAGCGAGCCGACTGGCTAGTCAGAAATGGTACACATCGTCTTGTTAATAAAATAGATAAGTTTAAAAGTCCGTTTTGTGGAGGTTCTCTTTTTAATCCCGACAAAAACAACTGGTGATCACGCGGCCGAGAGAAGAAAGAAAGAGAGGAAGACAACTAGGAATCGTCCCAGCGGAAGCTGGCAAAGAGGAGAATGCAACATATGACTGAATCAAGACCGTCACCCAAGAGACCGTCACCCAAGAGACCACCAGAACAAGGTCGGGGAGGGGGGTATACAAGATTTCGCTATCCAAAACATTTCGACACCCGTCCGTGAGAATACAGCCGAGAGAGCAGAATACAGCTTTATTATGGAATCAACCCCTAGCGCGAAGGGATATAGAACACTAGTAGATGACCAAAAAATATTTGCTCGATACGATGTGTCCCTATTAACATCTATAACAACCAAAGACGAAAACAATAAATGAAAGTCAGGTTTATTGTCAATTGCACATTTCAAAACTCATGTGGAAGTTTGTATGCAATATATGTGTAGGGCGCATGAGCTGCGGTTAAGTACGTCCGCTTTCCGACTATGAAGACCTAGTCGAATCTCACCATGGTCAATATCTCAGGGAATATTTTCTTGATTTTCGCTATATTCTAGTTGCGTCTCTTTTTTTTTATTAGGTGTGTAATTCCCAGAACTTTTATATTTTAGAACAGTTTGCTTAAAGGATGTTTCCCCGATCACTACAATTTTAAGAGAATCAAATATAGTATCAACCAATATATCTGCTACGTATTTACACACTATTCACTTCTTACAACTTCCTGGGTAAGACCGTGAACTACATCCACGTCCTGAGTAAGACGATAATCTACATCCGACAGTAAGGTCTCTAATCAAGAGGTTTTGAGAAGCATGGAACCACCTCTTAATTGCTGGTGTTCACAGGTAAACCCTAACCCTGGGTGGTAGCACCTGTTAAGGTCCCAACTATGGGAAAATAGTTAGCCCCCAAACTGGGGTGAAAACACGATGAAAGGGTAAAAATAGGTTTTAATACCAACAATATATTTTTGTGAAAAATTATTACCAGCAATTCATTTTTGAGGAACATTTTTTTTACCATTATTACTTTGAAAAAAAAATGTATTACCAGCATTAAAAATCTTGTCGGCATTAAATAAATCACTGAACTTGACATGCCGTAAAACAAACCAAACTTCTTACATCCTCTGTCTACGTCTCATAAAACCTGCTTCAGTTTGAGTGGCTCTTGGTCGATGTATTTTGTGAACAACAAAACTGATAAAATCTTTATGATATTGTCATGAAGTTCACTATATTTTAATTTCTGTCAATTTTTTAATCAAGAGTATAATTCTATAAGTTATTCCCCAGAAATGTTATTTTGTGGAACAGAAAATCGAAAAGATGATTTCATCTTCTTTTGTATTTTTTTTCCGTAAATTTGACCACCTCAGATAGGACAGAGAAAACCTATTGGATTAAAGCATAATAATTTTGAGTTCAATCCCTGTGTCGGTCAGTGTATATTTGAACGCAGTGGAAACGGACGAACAATAACTGAACATTACTAAATAAAAAATAAGAAACAGACGATATCCTAGACATGAATATTGAAACAAGAACAGTCTTCCCTCATAGATTGAATAAAGCGTTCTGTTTAGAATTCAGATAGATATAAACCTGAAGAAGGACGGAGAGTATAACGGCCGAAACCTTGTGATAACAACAACGAAGATAATGACTACCGGGTGTAAAAGTAAAATTTTCCAGTTGTTAGATTAAGCTCTGAAATATTTCTTTTTTAAAACTCAGCCATTTTTGGTCGTGTCTAGAATATGAAATATAAATATCAAGTTAGTAAAAATATTCTCTTTCTTTTTACTATATTTTAAAGTTCAGTCTATTTTGTCATCAAGTGTATAATTATCTTTACTTCACCAAAACCCTTACTTTGTATAATAGTCTACAGAGAAGATATCTCGATCTTTTTTTAAATTTTGACCCTTAAAATAAAACAAAAAAAAAGCATAAATTCTTCCATTCTGTGAAATGTCGTAGCATAACCTTTAAATACGTCTTGTCTTCTCTGAAAGTTTTTAACTTTTTGGTCACAGATGTAACGCTGCAAAAATAATGCGTGAGAATGTAGCCTTTAGTTCAAGCCGATAACCACTGAGATATCACCGCAATAATTAAATTGGTCTTATTCTTTTATTCCCATGTAAAATTTCGTCGTAATGCCTTTTAAATTTCTCTCCTCTTCTCCAAATGTCTGGTTCTAATTTATTTTATTTTCAATCGTCCATTTACTTGTCGTCTGGAAGAACTCTTTCTTGTTTTTACGCGGCAAAATAAAAGAACAATTTGAAATCCAAAAATAGCAGGAAACATAATTACTAAATGTTGTAGAAAATGAAAATAGTTTTAAAATAGATGTCTACAGTCAGGCAAAAGTTTTCAAATAAAGGAGGCGGAAAATCAATTTTGCTGTTTTCTTTTCTTCCTTCACAAACATACATTCATTTTTCTAAATGAAAAACACACCAAATATATTTATAATAATAAATTGAAATTTTAAAAAAATATATAAGTATATTGTAAAATGCAGAAAAACAAAAACAAAAAAATAAATAACTACAATTTTTAAAATGAAAAGAAATTCAAATTAGTTCAGTATAAAATCTACATAATTTTTATCGGTTCTTTTACATTAGCAAATAAAATTGTTTACTTTTGGAGTAAGTTTTTGGAAGAGGTATTTAGACAACTTAAAACGATTAGTTGATTACTTATTTTAAATATCATTTCACTTACACTTATTGCCACGTGACACAAGCAATAGTCAGAGCATTATTTAAAGGAATTACCCAGAAATAATAATCAGTGTATTTTGCGGCTATTATTATTGCCAACTAAGACAGTTTTACATTTGTGACTGTATCTTTTTGCTTGATATATTGTCTGAAAGTGGAATTGTTTTTTCGCCATTCTATCTCCTCTTTTGAAATCTTATTGAAAGCATATCTCCCTAGCCCAGTACTTGGTGGGGGCCGAGGATTGGCCGATGATTCCTCCCCCCCCCACCAGGTCGACGCTTGGACACAAGGTAAAGCCGTATATTCAGTCATCATCATCATGACGACGCAGGCAGTTACCCACTTGTTGGCCCATGTGAGTATCGTTTCGCTCTAGCTGACTGCATTTACATTTTTCATTTTTTTTATTTTTTTATTTTTTTTTATTTTTTTTTTTTTCGTTTTTTCCGTTTTTTAAATTTTTTTTTTTTCCTCCCCCTCCCTCCCTCCTCCCCTACTTATTTGATAATTTAGTAAGGAATCCCGATCCGAAATGTTAACAAAGTAAAAACTAGAAAAATGGAAAATTGAATGTCTTCTACTGGATGTGATAATAAATCCGGGTAACCGTATTTTCAATTTCTTTTTAGAATAGACAATGGGACTTATACTAAGTTAAAACTTAATGTGATAAAGTATAGCCATTTGTGAACCAGGACTCCTTACCTGTTATCTCCCCTCCAATCCTTCCCTCTGTTTTTTGTGTCGTCCTTTTTTGTGTTATCTGTAATAGGAGTAGGTAGTCCCTTCTACCGCCCGGTCAACACTCCTCCCCTTCTATTGGACATGAGTAGAGGCTTACACCTTGTTTTCTTGTCTAGGATGGGGTTCCCAGTACTGTCTTCTCTCTCCGGCCTCTGTATTAGTGCAGGTCTGTTTCTCCCGTGATGCGTGCAGTCTGTGGCAACATCTCTTCATTCTGAGGGTACACGGCTGACAGTTCTCTGGTTGCTGTTTCCGACTGGTAGTTAGGAGCCCTAACTCTTGCGTAGCGTCTTGAGCGGCTGCTCTGATCAACAGTTGTATAATACCGGGGTGTTTGTAGTGCCATGTCGCGCGTGGAAAGGTGTCCCTGCAGTCACCTCCGGTGGGCAGCCCTGAGGCCACATAATGATGCGGATTTTGCCAACTCCTCTCTGCCCGCGTCACGGTCGAAACTGTCTGTTTTCTCTTACCTCAGGCCTTCTCATCTTTGCAAATAAATCCAACATGAGTTACAAAACCGAAAGATTTACCTAAACCAGCATCTCAGAAACCACCTAAACCCCTCAACATTTCATTCTCCAACATCCGGGGCATTAGAACAAACTTCTACAGTCTGGAATCTTTCCTCACTGCAAACGGCCCGGATATACTGGCTCTCTGCGAGACAAACCTTGTCTCATCTATCCCTCTTCTGATCTCTCGATCCCCGGCTATCTTCCTCTCCTCAGAAAAAGACTCTCTAACCCACATGCACGGTCTTGGTGTCTACGTCAAGGAACATCTCCCCCTGGCCAGAGAGTCCTCTCTTGAATCGCCTGACCAGTCATACATGTGTCTCCGTCTCTCTCTCCTCAATGCGGTAAGCTATCTCTTCTTCCTTTACCGCTCTCCATCCTCTCAAGACTGTGAGATACTTGATAGCATTTCAGACAACATAGACAAGGCTCTCTCCCTCCACCCGTTTGCTCACATTTTTGTGTTTGGAGACTTTAACGCCCATCACACTCTGTGGCTTAAGAATGCTACTACTGACCATGCAGGCATTCAAACGCTTAATTTTCAATCTCCCATTCCTCACACAGATAGTTAACTTCCCCACTCGTTTTGCCCTCAACCGGGTAAGTAAAGCCTCTCTCTCGACCTGTGCTTTACCTCCATCCCCGAATCCTGCAGCGCCTCGCAACTATGCCCACTTGGTAACTCTGACCATGCAGTAGTATCGGTTAACATCTCCTTTAACTCCTCCCCTATAAAGAACCTCCTACCACTAGAACTTCGTTCTATTATCAACGAGCTGACTGGGACGCGTTCCGTGATTTCCTCCGCGATGTCCCCTGGGATGGAGTCTTTAAGCTCCCCGTCCAAGAATGTGCTTCTGAGGTCTCTTCCTGGGTTAAAGCTGGAATCGACGCTTTCATCCCATCAAGGAAATACAGGGCTAAGACGCGCTCCTGCCCCTGGTTTTCGGCTGCTTGCTCAGCCGCCATCGCCCATAGGAACCACTACTTCCACCTATACCGTAGCGACATGTCTGACTGCAATAGACGTCTCTTTGCCGCCGCCCGTAACGATTGTAAGCGTGTCCTAAATGATGCTAAGTCACTATTTGCGGCTCGAATGAAGGAACGTATTGCGTCTCGCAAATTTGGCTCCAAAGATTATTGGCGTCTCTGCAAGAGTGTATTGAATAAGTGCAAACCCTCTATACCTCCTCTATTCAACCAGTTCGAAGTCTTGACCTCCTCTACCGACAAGGCTGAATGCTTTGCTCGAAATTTTCATCCAACTCGACGCTCGACTCTTCTGGTGTACCCATACCCGACTTTCCTCTTAGAACTGAGGCCATATTGAGTGGGTTAAACATAACCCCAACCTTGGTACTGGGCGTTATCTCCAATTTAGATCTCAAGAAGGCGAGTGGTGGAGATGGGATACCAGCCATTGTCTTAAAGAAATGCGCGCCTGAAGTGGCGCCCGCCCTTTCGAAACTATACAACTACTGCCTCAAGGAATCTTGTTTTCCTGACTGCTGGAAGTCCTCTTCGATTGTTCCTGTCTTCAAGAACTCCGGCGACCCTCTGACCCTTCCAACTACCGTCCTATCAGTCTCCTTCCCTCTTCGGCAAAATCTTCGAAGCTCTAATCAATACCGGGGTGGTTAACCACCTCACATCCAATAATCTGCTCTCAGACAAGCAATATGGTTTCCCTTTGCCAGATCTACAGCCGATGTGCTCACAGCCATCACGGAAACAGTCTACCGAACTCTCCAAAATAACGGGGAAGCCCGAGCCGTGGCACTAGATATCTCCAAAGCATTTGATGGGGTTTGGCACGCCGGCCTTCTCCGCAAGATCCAGGGTTATGGCATTACGGGTCAATTATATAACGTAATACAATCATTCCTGTCAAACCGTGAATTGAAGGTCGTTCACAACGGATTCTCCTCCAGTTCCTACCCCACGAACGCAGGAGTTCCTCAAGGCTCCATCCTAGGCCCCACTCTATTCCTTATCTATATAAATGACCTTCCTGACGCCGTAACTTCTCAAGTCGGCATCTACGCGGATGACACCACAATTTATTCCTGCCTCAAAAACAAATCCAGTCTCGCTGACAAAACTCACCTTGCCGTGCGCCTCGAAAAAGGACCTCCAATCGATTGTGAACTGGGGCAAGATTTGGCTGGTCAACTTCAACGCTTCGAAGACTAAACTGCTCTCTATTAATCACCACAGAGAGCCTTCCTTCCCTCCATTATAATGTCTGACGCTCAACTTCCCGAGAGCAACTCTCTGCGGCTTCTCGGTCTCACGTTGACTGCTGACCTGAGATGGAATAAATACATCGAGTCAATTGCCTGGTCCACTGCGAGGAAAGTTGGCTCCCTGAGCCGTGCTAGGAAGTTTTTCTCCCCTGAGTCGATCCTCCAGATATACAAATCCACAATTCGCCCTTGCATGGAGTATTGCTGCCATATATGGTCTGGCGCCCCTTCTGTTTGCCTCGGGGTTCTTGATAGGCTCCAGAGGCGGATATGTAATATGGTTGGCCCTACCCTGGCGTCTCGTCTACAGTCACTTTCTCACAGACGCACCGTCGCCTCCCTCTGTCTGTTCTACAAATACTTTCATGGAAATTGCTCCGAGGAACTGCATTCGCTGGTTCCCAAACTTCATGAGTTCAAGCGCCCTACGAGGCTGGCATCCCGCTCTCACCCCTTCACTGTCGAAACTCATAAATGTAGCCGTCTCTACTACTCTAATAGCTTCATGTCTCGCACCTCTCGCCTGTGGAACTCTCTTCCCTTCTCCTGTTTCCCTGAGAGTTATAATCTCCAGCTATTCAAGTGTAATGTCAATCGACATCTCCAGTTGCCTTAATCTATCTACTACCCTCATCCTTTTCTTCTATCACTCCTATCTGATCTTCCTATTTTCTGTAACCCCTTGCGTCCTAGTGGCTCTCCGCCTTGCTTGGGGTGAAATGCTTAAAAAAAAAAAAAAAAAAAAAAAAATCTATAAAAATTGAGGTGTCATATGCCCCAGTCGACGAATGGGTTTATAAGGCGATAATACGCCGACTAGGAGATATATACATTCTCACACCTGTGGAGAGATACGAGCTATCTCTTCCAGATCGTGACAATGGACAATTGGCAAACAAAAATATCTTTAAGACCACTATTCGATTGGAATAATCGAACAGTAATCTTTCCCAGGTCCGCTTCATTTTCAACACGTATACTGATCCACAATAAAAGGATGAACTATAAGGCTTAGCGATTTTTGATGTGTACAAATATACAAATATCAAAATAAAAGAACATATAAGTATGAGTTAAAACATCCGACGACCAGATCTCAAAACTTACGTTGGGATATCAAAATTCGCCAAACACCAAATGGATTCAACTGAACCCGAATATATAAACGTATAAGTATGAATTATTATGAATTGAATGCAGAAGCCAACGCATACACAAAAGAGATGGGATAGGAGTTACAATTATTGTTTTGACATGTGGAAAGGTGTTTGCAAGAACATAATATTCATGTATGTATGTATATCTTTCTACTACGGGTTCAGAATATGATTACTTATCTTTTATATTCAGTTCTCTTTTTTATCATTGTCCTTTCCTTTCTTTTCTCGACACAAACACAATTTCACACACTGTCCGGCTGTAATAGAGGTATACTCTTTCTTCCTCTGTTGGTTTTGCCTTTTTCTTTACTTCCTTTTTCTTCTGTAGACAGTTCAGTTTCCAAACCCGACTCACTGCAACAGGGATGTACACTTTCTTCCTCTCTTTGTTTTTCTTCTTTCTTTCCTTCTTCTTTACACAATTCAGCTTATAACAGAGGTATACACTTTCTTCTCTGGTTTTCCTTTTTCTTTCTTTACACAATTCAACTTGTAACAGAGGTATACACTTTCGTCCTCTCTTTGGATATCCTTTTTCTTTAAACGCAGGCTGAATCCTCAGCACATAAATTTCTCTGCGTCTTCAATTTTGGGTTCTCGAACAGGAATACATCTTGTATTTCTTGTCCGGAGTTGCCTGGGTTGAACTAGATAAGTTCCATCACTATCAAATGAGTCTTATCTTTCCGTTCATAAACTATCAGCGCTTCGGCTTCAGGTCTTGCCTCTTCAAAGTCAAGATAGCAACTGATTCTCGAGGGAATCTCTGACTATCACGTGTCTTAAGTTTTGGGGCGAATTCCAGCTTACATCAGTCCCCTGTCTAGCTTCGTTTAGACATTTGTCCCTACGGGTAATTGGGTCAGTCAACCTTTTGACCTGCCTTCCCAAAATGTCATAAGACTCCCACGTGACCTTTATTCTGTTGCTAGGCGGAAATTAACCCTAACATATGCATATATGCGCGTTTAGGCTATCGGCTTTAGTCACAGAAGTTATTTTTTTAATCACTTTGTTCGTAACATTGTAGACAAAACGGCAGCAAATCTTTCTGTGCTCAAGTATTCTATATCATCTGTAGCTGGATATCGTAGTGAATAGAAGAAGCAGGGATAAGCAATATACTGGGAAAGGACAACATGGCGTCATATTTAATTTAAATTCATAATAAATAATAATACATTTGGATCATTTCAAGTTTAAAACGTTCAGTGAATTGGTTTAAACCCACTTCCATAGGGTTTACAAAAATCTCATTTAGGTAACGCGCTAATTAAACTAGAGTCTTAGAATTATGTAATAAATAGCGAAGTAATGAATCTAAGTTAGGCGGTTAATCGAAAGAACTGTTGCGTAATTATTTCCTTGTTTTCTTCAAGAAACTCGTGTGGCACATGATCTTTGACTATGAGCCTTCAGGATATGATAGGACATGGTTCTCTACAATATATTGATATTGTCAATTGCCATGACTGGTCAAGAGATTGCGTTTCCATCGCGTTCTCCACTGAGTTTTTATTGAGACACCACTCCTAGTTAGCTGACGGTTGACATTTTCGCCTATTGATATGCTCGGAATAAATTGATGCATGAGTGACAATTTAGTGAACGACCATAGGATTAAAACTAACACACACACACACAGGCACACACACACACACACATATATATATATATATATATATATATATATTATTTTAACACATTTTTATGTTTATAGATTCTTTTTTTTAGATACAAATATTTAAGTAAATGCTGTGTTTATAATAAACAGTATTAACAACATTCACCGGTCAGAATGTCCGAGAAATTGTAATAGATAATATGTGTCCTCCGACAGGACTCGAACCTGTATCCTACGCGGAACCGTCATATATCCTGACGTGCGTTTGCCGATTTCGCCACAGAGGAGCGTTTCGGTTAGCAAGGTCGATTTTACTGTTTTCAAAAAACAATAGCCCAGGATTTTCTCACGTACATTCATATCTGCTCCATGCATATACATATGTAAACAAGTGACGTCATACAGTATGAAATGGACAAAGTCCGACGATTATTTTTAAGATATTTTTATGTTCATGAATACTTTTTTATAGATATATATATATATATATATATATATATATATATATATATATATATATATATATATATACAATTAAACAAATGGAGTACGATTCATGTGTACATTAGACTTAATTTAAAAGACGGCTCAATACAGAGTAGAGCTAAATATTATTTATAATATCCTAAAATAATAAAATATCCTAAAGTAATATATTCATCCACAGACTACTTCGCAGTATCACAGCTGTTCAGTGTGGCGAGACGTCTGATTGTTTGAAGGCGGGATCGAAACGCAACTGTCAGAGATCCTACCTCTAGGCTATCGTCGCACGGCAGAGAGAAATGTAAGTTTTAACGTTTTCTATACGAAATACGCCATCTTCATATATATATATATATATATATATATATATATATATATATATATATATATATATATATATATAATTATTTATTTACGATGGAACAGAACTTACTTTAACTATTTTAATTCAAATAATTATATTGAAGTTTTCGGCTCTTTTTTTTTTGAAACATGTGACCTCTTATGTCGCGAGTTGGAATCATATTTTAAATAAATAATTATATATATGCTCTACTTTTTGTATCGAGCACTATTTTTAAAAATAATAACTAAAATACTACAAACTTTGGATTATTTACCTAACCAGTTCTTTCCTATTTTCTATATATTTTCACACACACACACACACACACACACACACACATATATATATATATATATGTGTGTGTGTGTGTGTGTGTGTGTGTGTGTGTGTGTGTGCAGCTCTTTCGCTTGAGCACTGTTGAGAGATAGCTGAATTCCATAAACAGCAGCTGTCAGCATTAACGCATAGCCCATTAGTAATGAATAGAGCACTGCGGCTCTGTGGGTTTGTTTTCATTTGTAAATACAATATGCGAGAATACGTCTTTCTCGCTGTCGAAGCGCCACTAGAAAATCCGTCTGATACAAAATTGGTCAGGTTTCAATCCTGGCTTGAAGCATTTGGTTTCCTAGTCGCACTGATGGAACACCTGTATGGGAATGGCTTTTTACATTTTCATATATATATATATATATATATATATATATATATATATATATATATATATATAATTATTTATTTAAAAATATGATTCCAACGCTACATAATCAAATTTTTAAATAAATAATTATATTTTGTACTTTTTTTGTATCGAGCTCTATTTTTTTTTAAAAATAATAACAAAAATACTAAAAAACTGGATTATTTACGTAACGAGTTCTTTCCTATTTTCTATATATTTTTACACACACACACACACACACACACACACACACACATATATATATATATATATATATATATATATATATATATATATATATATATATATATGAGAAAATATGAATGTTGATCTTTGTTACATTTCTAAACATTTTGTTAAACTTCTTGATAAAATCAATGACTGTTCTCAAGCTAATAGTGATAATAAAAAAGACATCTCCAACGTGGTAAATGCAAAATTTACCCCTATCTATCATATCTATTTATCATATCTATCTATCATAGAAAACTAGGCGTAAATTTATCTTTGTGGCGCTACTTAATTTGTCGGGGAATTGTGAGGTAATTTGCAATAAATCCAATTACGAAAACTTCGAAGGAAATGGTAGAAACTATGTATGAGAAGAAGACATTTTTTTCATTCCAAAAATCCTGAAACATTCGCGCAAAACATCGTAAAAACATTTATGGTTTCAAGTTTCCGCAATTTATAAACCTAAGTTGACATTCTAAACTCATTAATTAGATTCAAATGTTCCTTTGTTAGTTATTTAGTTAGTTAGCAAGTACGTTTCTTTCAGCCAATACTTTAGAAATAATGGCTTATTGCGTTCAAAACGCAATGAAAATTGGAAAAGCCATACCAGAGTGGCTGTTTGGATTCAGTGTTAGAAAGAAAGAAAGAAAGAAAGAAAGAAAGAAAGAAAGAAGATAGAAAGAACGAAAGAAAAAGAAAGAAAGATAGATTATGTAATAGTGCTCTCATGAGTTTAAATTATGTTTCAGCGAAATGGGATAAAAAAGATATTCAGAAAGAAAGAAAGAAAGAAAGAAAGAAAGAAAGAAAGTAAAGGTGACAGCGCCGTCACGTATAACGTTTCTTTCACTGAAATGGGAAATAAATAAATAAAGAAAGAAAGAAAGAAAGAAAGAAAGAAAGAAAGAAAGAAAGAAAGAAAGAAAAGAAGATAGAACGAAATAAAGAAAGGAAAAGAAAGGAAAAGAAATTAAAAAAAAAACACCCTGCCAACACCTCCTAAATAATGTAATATTCCGTTTTCAACGCATGGATTGACCGAAAACGCATATCAGATACTCTTTTTGAAAAGTGAAAAAGAAAGAAAAAGAAAGAAAGAAACAAACAAACAAACAAACAAACAAAGAAATATGAGGCTATGGTGGTCTAATGAGTTTAACATTTGTTTCAGTGTAATGGAAACACTTGTAAAATTAAATATTCCACTTGAGACAGACGAACGCAACACACAAAAAAAAAAACAACAGTAACAGAAATTTCCTCTATGATGAATCTGTAAGGAAAGCCTTAAAAATGATATCATTCCTTTGTGGTATATCCTCATCTTTCCGTGTTTCTCTGTCATTATATTTCCCTGTATTTTTATTTCTTTAAATCTGGATTAAAACAAAATATTTTTCGTGTAAATTAAGAGTGGGTAACAAACTCGTAATAATAGAATCCATGGTAATTAACTAATCAAAGTAAGTGGTAAGCATCATTTAAGTATTTACGATCAGATGTATGGAGAGTTCAAATATCGGTAAAGATAGTTGCATTCAGTTTTGCACAATTACCCGGAGGTATGAATGCACTTTTTCTTAGACAGTAAGGGAGGACTGAGCTTTCGATTTTGCATTTGTTGTTACACTATTATTAATTTTTAAGAGATTTTTAAATAAGCCGATTAGGCATTACTTGGTGTTAAAAATATGATAAAAACTACTATTAAGGAGAGAAGACAATAAAAGAAGAAAAATTCAAGAAAAAGAAGATAGCGACTGACATTGAATTTAAATTTTTGAAGATCAAACATGACTAAGAAGCAAGAAGCCAGAAAAGAGTTCTACAAGCGCGAACTTAAAAAAAAAAGACTCTTGGCATAGAACTTACGGTTACATCTAGCCGTTTCAACTATAAAATAATGTGAGCAGCTGTCAATCTAGTACTGCACTTAAATTCATAATGTCTAGGCACCATAGAGGAAAGTAAATTCATTTTGATGGGATGGGAAAGGATTGTCTTCAGTCTGTCTTCAACTTGGCGAGACACATTTACTGACTCAAACATACTACAGTATTGCTTACACCAAAACAATATATTTTTACTTATCACTATTACTACAGCTACCATAATACCTCCAAGTCTCTACGAAATCCTAACTATTTCTGATATGTATTATTTATCTCGGGTGGGAGTGAGGATAAAAATAACCACAGAGGAATATTCATCAGAAGAAATACAACTAAAATATTTATAGAAAAAGCACAGAGAATCAACATGACGTCGATGGGAAAGGGACTGAAGCCGAGATGGTAAGTCAGGACCAATAACATTTCAGATTCATCTTTGGATTTTATCAAGAATCTCTAAATATACGGCAGGAGAACCGGACCAGATATGGCAGCAATATACAAAGCAAAGACAAATCGCTGACTTATAAATATGTAAGATAGATTCTGACAGGAAAATATTGCCCAGCATGACATTGAGAACGAGCTTTTTAGCTGAAAACTTAGCAGTTGATTCCATATACTCATTGCACTCCATGACAACTGAAAACATTTGTCCGTGAAGGTACAATGTGTCACTCACCCGGAGGTTAGAATCGGCCATGCTGATAGAAGATAAAATGTTTCTCTCAGATCATAAAAGGAGATCAGATATATAATTCTAATAAATTTAAGACGCCATTGCCTCTCGTAATATTCTAAGTTGTGCTGGCTGCCTATTTAGATGGAAGGACCCAGACTCTATCACGTTCATTCCATATAAAATTAGATAGATCAGTACAAAATATTTGTGATCATTATTTTTTTATTTACTTCTTCAGCCAACACACATATTTCTCTTTGTGATGTTTATTTATTATTTGCTTGTTTCAATATTTAAATTAAAATAAAATCTATATCTTTAGATGAAACTAAGGTTATTTCTAATATTTTATCAGTTGTCTAATAGTGACGAGAATTGTATAATAATCAATGACTTATTTTATAAAAACTAACATAGTATAAATGACTGTAGAATTTTTAAGATTGTAGAAATTTGTTAATTTTTCAAATCCGGAGTGCCTCATATCTAGAATCCCTCAAATCCGGAGTGTCTCATATCCGGAATCCCTCAAATCCGGATTTCCTCATATCCGGAATCCCTCAAATCTGGAGTGCCTCATAATCGGAATCCCACATATTCGGACATGATTTTGATGTGCATATTTGAATTATTTGGGTGATATGTAACTGATATGCAATTTCTATTTTTCAGGAAATTTACTTTGGATAATTACTTATGCTTCTTTCACCCTAATGGCTTCTGTTGGTGCAAAAGATTATGCGAATAAGAGGAAAAGATGACAACGAGATACATCTACAAGATAGCGACGAGATTCATGAGTATGATGA